>WBMV01007110.1:377500-513220 GCA_013396655.1 Campylorhamphus procurvoides
AGTGTGATATGAAACTTGAGAGAAATCAACATAAACATCACCTGGCCCCTCTCCCACTTACAGAAAGGCCAAGCAATCAATTGCATTGCTCACTCGTTCTCATGAATGCAGCCAGGCAAGCTCACCTGAGTTCTATCCATTTTTGCTTCTTGGATTCTTTTGCACCTACCACAAACAAGCCAAGCTGCCCAGTGGCTGCAGGAGCAGCCCCCCGTGAGCACCAGCCCCAACTTACCCCATCCTGCCCATGGTGGGCACAGACCCTCCTGGTACGAGTTGGACCACTCACCTCTCCTCAACAGCCAGGGTTCAGAGCAAAGCTTGAGAGGTTGGAGGCCATTTCATATCTTTCCTCACACAGGCATGACAAAACCTTCCCATTTCTGTCTATTGTCAACTGAGTTTGCAGTTAGAGGATTTTCAGAAGGATAATGCGTGCTAATGAAGAAGGGCAAGGGCCCAGCTGAATGTAAGGTTTGGCCCTGAGGTTTCTAGCCAGAGCCAAGCAAAATCTGGTGTTTTCCAGGCTAATGTTCCTTAGCCCAGAGGATATTTCATGCCTGTATTGACTTCCATGCATTCTGGTTTTAATCTGCTTACCTATTTATTGCCCATCAATTTTTTTCATCCAGAGAAATTCCTATAAAGAAATAGTAGATGCATTAGTAGAGCTGAAATCAAACTCCAGAGGCAAACAATCCTGCTTTGCCAAATATTTCAATAAGTTATGGCATCCTGTGAGGTGCTGGGTAGCTGCACTCAGGGGCTGTTCATTCGGGATCATCAGGGCCCCAGTTGCATTTCCAGACAATGGGAAATCCCAGGCAGTGTCCTGCACTGCGCAGCAAAGTCCCTGCTGCTCTTCTCCCCACTCTAAACATGTGGCAGCCACCTCTTCCCAGAGGTTCAGGGTTTCTCCACACACACTCACCTCCAGCACTTCATGTAGCTAGAAAGCCTCCACCCATTCCTGGTCTTACTTCCCAGCTTTCCTGTACTGCCTGCTACTTACCACAGCAGAAATAAGGCCAGAAGAGGGACAGACACTCTGTAAATAGGCTGTTCCATAGAAGGATCCCATTTTGCAAAAAAGCAGAGAATGGACTGAGCTTTTTTTGCAGGCTACAAAATGTCCTGTGGGCTTGAAAGTGGTGCCTTGCGTTGTTGGAAGGTAATGACAAGGTGGTCAATAAACATTGAGGGAGATGGATGTGATTCTCCTCTTTCCTGTGGCTTTTGTAAGGCAATGGGAATAAGGAAGTTTTTTTCTAGACCAGGATGTCAAGGAGCAGCCTGCTTTCAGGGACATCCAGGTCACTTCATGCAATTAAAGGACCTTTACCAAAGGCACAGGGATCTCCCAATCCTCCAGTTGCAAGGACGGTGCTTTTGTTAAAAAAAAAAAAANACTGCCTCACCCTGCCTTAGCAGGGAATTGGCAGGTTCTCAAATCAGAGGTGCCTTCTCATGCTGGGCAGCCTCCCCCCTGCAGCCACCCATCCATGTGCTCCTGCCCATCCCCTGGCAGACCCAGAGCTCCAAGACAATGGCCAGTGCTGTGTCCTTCATTGCTGAGCTTCAGGCCTCACCCCAGTAAAGCCTGTTCAGCATTTAGGGTAAAAGCTCAACTTCTGATGATGACCATGCTCTACACAACTGAATTAATCTCACGGTCTTGAGCTGCCAACTGCTCTAAGGACAGTTCATCTTCTATGGAGATGGCAACAACTCAAGGTGATATCACCCTGTGCTGCCAACAGGCTCTGGTCATGCAGGGTGACAGAAGGGACCAGCCCTGCTGGGAAACTGGGCAAATTTGGCCCTCATGCCTTCCAGCCAACCAGGATTAAACAATGACAAAGGGGATGATGGACACGGTGCCATGTTTGAGAGTAACAGACGGGAAGGTGCCTGGTTGCTGCAGCAACAAGGCTGGGCTTTTGGGAAGATGGGTTTTTCTTTCTCTTTTCACCTGCCAATCTTCCCCCCACGTCAGCACTCTGCCGCTGCGGGAGACAAGCAGTGACATTTACACTCCCACTAACAAGCTGGTTTGGTGATGGGCAGCTCTGCAGGAGAGCATCTGGTGTCACAGAGCCTGAGCAGAGAGGAGGGGAGTGTCCTGTCAAGCAGATAGCATAATTTGGGACTTTTTATTATTTTAAGTGTTACTAGGGCAGGGTCATGCATGGAAACAGCAGGCAAATCCTCAGTGGGCATGCAGGGCTTCTGACACTTCGTGTGGGTCTGGTTCTGCAGCTGATTGGAACAACGAGATGTCACTCCTGCCCAAAGAACATCTCTGCCTGTCCTGCTGTGAGAGGGAAGGAAACAAAAAGGAAAGAAAAAAGGAGGATGAGCAAGAAGTCAAGCATCACCATGGGAGCAATTTCATTTCTCAGTCTGGCTTGTGGTAGCAGGCTGTGTCATTGGCCGTGCTCCCGTGGTTCAGTGTTCCTCAGTGCCCTGTGAAGCTGCCCATGTCTTTGGCTCCTTGGGAGAAGCCTTATTATGGTAAAGAGATGAAATTCAGGCAGCTCTCTCCCTCCCAGAAGGTTTCCCCACTTCTGTGCCTCACAAAGCTTTCGTTTGCTTTTTGGATAAGACAACTTTCAGTTCACTCAGATTGTCCCAGTAATAACAGTAATAGTAGTAATCAAAGTAATAACAATAACAATAATATTACTACTACTGCAAAGTAAATGCAAGAAAATTACAACAGCCCCAAAATGAATTACAGTGTGCAGGAAACTGCTTTGGGTCATCTCCTCTCTCCTACTGGTCATTTTTACAGGTGGCATTAGGACAAAAGTCAGAATTAAAAACCAGAAGCCTTTCCCAGCTGCCAGACTGCTCTGCCACTGCAGCCAGCTGAGAAGGTGCCCTGTTGGACCATGAACCCCCTAGCTGGGGGTGAAAATAATATTGTGGCAAATAAAACCTGAAAGTTGTGTATTCCTGTGCCAAAAAGAGCCAAGAAAGACAAATTTGTGGCTGCAAGTCAAAGGCCTCTGTGGAGTCTCTGATGCCTTGTATGAATTGCACTGATACATTTATTGGAGTGAGACTATCAATAGGTTTTCTGTCCTCTGTGTTGTCATTCTTTTTCACAAAGATTGGAAGTCACTGATATCTTGGAGGTCTCCAACCTTTTGTTAAATCAAGGCAAAAGTATAGGCTGAAAATTATTAGTAATACAGACTAATTAGTAATTAGACAAACAGGCTGCTCCACCTGCATTCCTGTCCCCATTCTTCCCTCTGAGAAGAGAGCATGAGCTAATCAGCCACATTTCATTAAGGAGCCAAGCTAAAAGATTAGGATGTCAAGGAGGGCAGCCTACCTCGAGTGCCTTTGTCCCTCCCTGAACCTGGTGCAGCCCCTTCAGACTGAATTTGAAAAGGCAAAGTACCTGATGTGTTGCAACCCAGTTTCCTCAGAGTAATTGCTCTGCTCTTTCATATCTTCTCTAAAAAATTGCCTGCATTTCCCAGCTGGTGCTTGAAAGCATGGTCAATAATCTGCAGAGAAGGGATGACTGAAAAAACATACAGTCAAGCCTGGAGGAAAAAATGCATGATGGCAGATTAGAAAATTAAGAGGATATATCCAGAAATCTCTCATTCCAGAGAGCACACAAGAAGCCTTGGCAAGATTACAAATTGACCACTATTTGAAGGTTATACAAGGGAGAAACCCAACCTTCCTGCCAGCAGTGACCGTCACATCTGCAGCGGTGCAAAGCACACGGTGACAGTGGCAAATCTCCTGTCAAAGTGATGTCAGTGGAAAATGAGATCACTTGTGGAGTTTTTTTCAGCAATTGAAACTCTACAGGAGTGGCCCGACATCAACCTCAGCATCTTTCAACAGGGCATTCAGGATGGAAAGTTGCTCCCCACAATACTGGACTCCATAACTCCATAGCAAGAGCTCCAGCTGGGTGGATCTTGGCAGCTCACATGGGCAGTGGAGAAATAGAAAAAGAAATATCTTCCTAGCATTCTTGATGGGAACCCTCTTTTCTCCCAATTAAAAAAAATAATAAAAAAATACATTCTCTTCTGTTACAGGAGGGGATTTTTAGTTTTGAAAATTGAGATATTTTCAAGCTCTGAGGGTTAAATTTTTTCCCATCAAACCCTAATAGAGAAAAAGATAGAATCCTTTTGCAAAACATATTTGCCTGAAAGTGCTGGTGTAAGGCAGACTGCTCTTGTGTAGAAAACTTCCATGCTCATGTTGATATTCCATTCTGGACCTTTTTGACATGATTCCAATATACTTTTCTGTTTCCTGAATCCTCACCCTTCCCAAAACTGTGGGTTGTTTATTGGAAAACCTACCAAGCAAAGGAAGTGAATCAACTGTCCTACAAGGTCAAGAAACAGGCTGTGCCACCCACTGGTCCATGTGTCCATGAAGTAGCACAGAAGAGCACCAAGAACTGTGCAGAGGCTTCACTACCAACTGCTGACACTTCCACAAGCATCATTCTTTAAGTGTGTGGCTGCATCTCAAATGAGCTGTATGCAATTTTCCTCCCACATTCAGGGAGCAGGGCTGTCAATGCTGGTCAGACCCTGGTCACTCCAACAGATTTGCACTGACCTGTTGTGCCAGCCCTGGGGAATCTCTACCAGCAAACAGGTATCGAGTCAATATTGCAGAGCAGCAGCAATCGTGGAGCAAAGGATCTCTGTCTGGTTGCACTATAGAGAAAGCCTGTCCTAGAAACAGGAGCCTTGCACACGGAACAGAGTCAAGTTTGGGGTCCTGTCGCTGCCCAGATTATCCCCAACTCAACCTGGTCAACATGGAGGAGAAGGTTCTGAAAGCTGTCCCGGGTGACATCACTTGGTTTCCCTTGCAGTGAAACAAGTCTGTCTGATACTTTCCTCTTCCCCAGAGAGCCGTGACGATTCATTAGGTTATTGTAAAATCAGAATGTGGCTGCTGACTGTGAGTTGCGGCCCATTAATAGCCCTATTTATTGCCAACCACATAATTAGCTTAGACATGCATCAGCAGGTCTTGATTGCATATGAAATAACTGCCTTATTACATAGAAATCAAATGAGTTTCTCAGGTGTCACCTCAACCCCAATATTGAAAAGGAAAAGGAAAAAAAGAAAAAGCCCAGCCATTTCGATGTGTTGCTCAGCAACAGAATTTGCGGGGGAAACAATCTAGGAATGAAGGGATGAGCATTTCCAAGAGAACAGGTTATTTCAGGCGAGACATCAGGGATGAACAAATGTCACAGAGGAGGAAAACTTTAATTTTTTGCCTCCTTTGATCAATAATTCAAACTAGACATTTTGGGGGGAAAAAAAAGCATTTAAGTTACCTGATTGAAAAACAGAGATCCCAAAACTTTACAAAGAGTCACATTGCTGAAGTAATGTTTATTTGTTTGTGTGAGGGAAACATTAGATTTACTAGACACTGAATTAAAAATTTAAATATGCTCTTAGAAATGTCACTTGTTCATTTAAAGAGGAAGATGATGTAATGCCAGCATTGCTATATTGTGCAGCATCCCTCCCAGAGCAATTTCATATTAATTTTGTTGTTCTCCCTCCCACGTGCCCTCCCCCTCCCCGCCCCTTCTCCTTTCTCTTCCAGGACAAGACGAGCGCGCTGAGTCTCAGCAATGTGGCGGGGGTTTTCTATATCCTCATCGGAGGGCTCGGACTGGCCATGCTGGTTGCCTTAATCGAGTTTTGTTACAAGTCCAGAAGTGAATCAAAGCGGATGAAGGTGGCAACCCATTCTGCGGCCTTTCACACCTTCTCTCTGATCCTACCCCAGCTCCAAAGCTGCCTTCAGAGACGGATGCAGCCCAGACCATGGGTGGAAAGCCAAGACATAGGGATAATGGAGTGATCTTGTCACTCAACTTGCTAGAAAGGAATAGGAGCTTCAGAGGAAGCTAAAAGAGGGTCAAGTGGGCCATAGAGAGGAGCTGATGCAAGATCAGACATGTGGCATAATGTTAATTTAAAATCCAGATATAGAGCAAATTCTTAGCACAAATGGTAGCAGGAACAAGTTGAAATTCCTTAAAATTTACAAAAGCAGACTATGGCAATGTGTGTGCGGCATGGATGGAGTGTGCTGGGGTTGGTGTGATACAGCCGTTACTGCAGGATGAAAAAATCCCCAAACCCAAGCAGTGAACAGCACGAAAAAACTGGGGGAGCACAGTAATGAATCACATCCTGTTGTTCCCTTTGCTGGCACCATTTCCAGGTTGACAACAGCAATATACGCTCCAAGCATCATCCTGGAATGGTTGATGTGGACCTCCAAATTCAGAATTATTGGTCCTCTTAGAGAGAAATTGGCCTCCAATATCTCCTGTAGTGGGTTTTTTAACTCCACCGGAGCATGGTCTTGCAGAAGCATTCTTCCTGTAACCCAGGAGATCTGCTTCAACCCTAAATTCTGGTGTGCCTAAATTTCAGAATGTCATGTCAAGAGTGGATTAGATTTGAGAACCTTGGGGATGCACATTTAATGCAGCTTCTGTGGAAGAAGCATATGTTGTCTCAGATGACTAGAAAAGATAATCCCTTCTGCAGATACCATGATGTACAAGGAGGCAGTGGGATATGTAACACATCCCTTTTCTTTCTCATCTTGACCTCTCCCATGAGCATGGAATTCAGTAGGAGTATTTGAAGTATGCAGTGAGTTTCAAAAAATCCACACAGATTTTTACTTCACTGAAACTCACCTAGAATCAGAAGGAGAATAAGCAACCATTTCTTTTGGGTTTATGTCACCATTTCACAACATGCTTAATGTTTTGTGAGTGATAATAACATTTCTAATGCATGGAAAATGTGCTACAGCTCTTTCCCAATGAGGTTCAGAAAAATCTACAGGGTAAAATAACGTAAGCAATTAATGCCCCTGGAAATACAAAAAATTGAATTATAATTTCTGTCTACACTGTAAAGCTAGGCATGGCACAGATACACAGTGAAAGAGTGCCCGAGTGCAACAGCTCCATAGTTTTAGTCTTAAGGTGATTCTGTCCTACTGCTGACTTGCCTGTGCTCTTGAAATGACCCACTAACTCACATCAGTGGTGCTCTTGCCATGTTAAAACCAGCCTCTGTGGGAAGGAATCCATGTTCCCAGTGTTAACATCTGCTCTAGGCTTGTCCCTTTGGCCAACTCCCAGCATCAGTGGTTGCCCCATAAAGCCAGTCAGCAGAGCCCAGATTCTCTCTGAGGTTTGGCCCAGATACCCCTCTGAACTCAACCTCTACTCAGCAAGTCCTTACAGATTCCCTGGCTGACTTGCAGATCCCACCAGACCAGGAGGCTTCTCCAGGCCCAGCAAAGCATTAAGTTGACTGTTGTTGAGCATTTTTGAGCTGTTTTGTTTCAGATTTATCTGTTATGCATAATTCTTCACCTGAATATCTCAAACCAGAAAGAACGATGGTGCTCTTGGAGATAGCTTGAATGCAAAGAAACCAAACTGAATTAATCTTTTAGTGTAATTGTTATATACAGGTGGTTTCTTTAGATCTCTGAAAGAAAATGTTTTGGATGGTATCTGGAATAGGAAGATGAGATTTGGTTTCCTGAATTAGGTTTGCATTTCCTAGTTGCCTCAGTCATCAGAGTAGACAAAAACATAGGCACATGCTCAACTTCTCACATGAAGAAAGTTTAACATATGCTTGGAATGAGTCAGAGTCCACCCTGCAGAACAGGCCTGGAGTAGTAATATCATGTCTATGGGGGATGTGTTTATAATACCTCTGCTCAGATCCAGGATGACTGTTCTTATGTTGTAGAGTTTGGATAGTTTTTGCATATGGCACAGATGCTTTATACCCCAAAATACTGCTGAAACATTTAATTTTTCATGTGGAAGAGGTGTGAAGTAACAGAGCAGATGCAGTGGGGACTTGCAGAAAGTGAGAGTTTGAATGGAGAAAGGGGGAGAGAGAACAGTGACAGAAGGACAGCACTGGTTAATATTGTAATTTCTCCAACATTGCTAAGGACAGGGGGAGACCCCCCCGTCTTTCCTAAAAAGGGTTTTTGTTTAATCCCACAGCAATCAATCAACGAAGCCATACGGACATCAACCTTTCCCAGGCCAGCTGCAGCAGGAGGCAGTGGAGAAAATGGACGTGTGGTCAGCCACGATTTCCCCAAATCCATGCAGACAATCCCATGCATGAGCCACAGCACTGGCATGTCCCTGGGAGCTACGGGATTATAATTGGCCTTTTGACCCATTGCCTGGGTGAGAGCAGGGACAGCCCAACTCCACCCCTCCAGAGCCAAAAAACATACCCAACACCAACAAGACAAACGATGATGACAGAAGGGACAATTGGATGGATCTTCTCAAGGAAATCAAATATGTTTCCCTTTTTATTTGCAAACAGATCCACCGGCAGGAGAACAGAAACAGGTCTGTACTGCAATAAGGAGAGTGTAATGGGATTTAACAGACTCGTGAACCATCCCTGATCAAAGAACCACTGGAACACTAATGAGGACTATGCCATTTTGTTTTAACTTGGTTGTTAATAAGTCTTAGTGTGTGCAATATATATATTTTTTCTTACTAATTCCTGTGGTGTCAGGGTAACATCAGCCCTTTCCCCCTTCCCTGCTCAGTCCTTCAGTCTGGTTTAGTTTGGGATGCAAACCACAAAGTCTGAGCTACTAACAGCAAAAAAGAAAAACCGATACATGGCAAGTTGAACTCCCTGCAGGGCATCATCATTGACCTCTTTTGTCCATCGTGATTCTGCCTTTGTTGTTCTGTTGTGAACTTGGGCTGTGGAGTTATTGAAACAAGGCAGACAGGGCTGTTACTGGCTCTCCCTGAAGCAGGAAGGACTTGATGCAAGAAGGAACCTGAACAAAAACATGAGGCTGTTTTACAGGGGACAAAGTCATGGGTGAGTTTGGAAACCCCAGGTAACCTGAGGACAAAGAAGTAATTCTTCCTGAAATCGTGAGTGGCAGTTCAAGGGAAGAATCATGTGCCTGGAGTGGAGAGCATCACGCATGGCAGACTGGAGCCAATGGTTGGCCTAAGATCATGGTTGGCTGCTGTTTATGCAAGAGGGAAAGTAAATGTGGTTCCCCCTCATGTGTGACTCTCCTGCCGAGGTTGTTGGGGGCTAATAAGCAATTGTGAACCATTTCTTCATTGCTTAGCTTCTATGTGTGCTCCCTTTTTGGTGGTCACATAAGGGAACCACCTTGAGCCAGGAATAGACCATCTCAAGACATCCAGTTCTAGATGGCTGCCTATTAACCAGTACAACACGCTAGAAGTCATGGGGCTGCAATGGGAATATCCCTGCCTTTCTGCTCTGAAATTCCTTTATGGCCATTTTTTCTAACTGAGAGGGACATCTTGTAGATAGTTGGCCAGAATGGATTCCTGGAAGGAGCTGCTGAACAAATCAAGGAGGAGATGCTACAAGAACTGAATTCAAGCAACCATGACATTCAACAGCATCAGGGCTGGTCAGACTCAAGCTCCCTGTCAAGTTGTGGCCTGTCTGGGTACAAAACCAACAGTAGCAGATTCCCACTCATGTGTCCCTAGGGAGTGGGATGCATCCATAAGCCAGGAGAGCAGGTTGCTGACCTCAAACTCAGTGTTGCAGAAACCCACAGTGCCAGCCAGGCAGCTGTGAGTCCAGCCACAGGCATGGAGATCAACGGGGCAAGGATGGTTTTCTAGAACTGCACAAAAGGTTCATTCTGTGGATCTCTGGCATGGACAGACAAATGCTTCCTACCCTGGTGGGCCTGAGACACCTCCCCAGAAGTGAAGGATTGCCAGGAGAGCATCTGGAGAGGGAGAAGACATGGGGCAGGAACCACAGTGAACCCACTTGGCCTTGTCCCATCTCACATGCCCATCACTGATGGCATATTATGTTCAAAGGCTCTCACAGAGCCCAACAAATATCTCTCTGGGGGCTAAGCTGCTATTGGAGCATTCTGAGCTGCTTTTTCTCTTTCTTTTTGTCTTTTTCTTTTTTTTTTTTCCCTCTTTATTTTTTGCAACATAGCAAGAGAGGAAAAGTAAAAGAAGGGAAACAGGTGAAGAGAAAATGATGCAGGGAAATGACTGGCATAGGTCTATGAGGAGAATCTGGAAGTACGACTGGAAGCTGTATGAATACCTGTTTCCATTAGTGTACAAATGTGCAGTGATATATTTACCACCTTCAACACCAGCCTGGTCTGCAGCATCTGTTCCACTTGCCCACTTCTCATACAACACTTTGGAGAACAGCAAGTCAGAGTCAAGGTCCTATGCCTGGGCACTGCATGCCTTGTGCCAATACATTTTCCTCTCTCCACCACTGAGAACTGTTGTGATCTTCACCTCTCATCACTCCGAACATAAACTCTGTTGTCAGCCGCTCCAAACACCACTTTAGGATGCTTTTTGTTGTCTACCATTATTTTTAACCTGCTTTTGTTAATTTTAACTTCAGTTGCATGTCAGTGCTAGCACAGTGGAACCATCCCACAAGCTAAGCTGTTTCCATGCCCAGAGCCCTCGGATGAATCTCCTGAACCAGCCGTGTCCTGGACCTTTCCATGACAGTGCACCACTGGCTGCTGTGTTGGGAGCAGGCTGTTGAGACCCATCAGTGCCCCGTCCTCCTCCAAAAACAGGACCACGTGGCAGCAGGTCACGGCAGCTGGACGGTCTCGTGAGCAGCAGCAGCAGCACAAGGACTGGCCACCTGTGACGTGAAGATGTGAGATGCAGCTGTCAAAGGCTTTTGATCAGCGGAGGGGTTACAAAAAAAAAAAAGATGAATAGGACAAAAGCGTGGAAAATGTAAACTTGTAATATGTATTTTTACTACACTTTTCTTAAAAATAGAGTAATGGTAAAACTCTTAAAGACATTGACATTTTTTCTCAACAGGATTCCATATTTAACAGTTTTGGCTTTCATTAAATTTTGCTCTTTGGTACCTCGATCTTTTATTTAACAGCTATATTTGTTTTAATTCTCTTTTGTTTTTTCTTTCTTTTATTCTTTTCTTTGGCAGTACTGGAAAGGATTTTGCTTTATCAAATGCAACAGTGTTTTTCTTTTCACATTCTCTTTTTTTTCAAGCAACATTTTTATTAGTAATTATTATTTACACAAAAATGAAACTATCGGCTGGAATTTTAGCACCAAGGATCCATGATCTATTTTTCATACCTGTCCATGCCGTTTTGTGCCAGTGCTGGATGTGTGGAAATGAAAATGATGTTACCCCTCAGGCAATATTACCCAACCTGAATCAAAAGACATTTCTTTGATTATTGCTGTGTCTGACTTGTGAACAGCAGCCAAATAAACTGCTTCAGGTTGAAATTGGGAATCTATTTAATATTTACCCAAAAGTCAGGAAATGAAAAATTCATTGGGTTCAAAATTAATGATTTTGCTTTGTTTGGAGTCTTGTGGAGTTATTTTTTGAGGAGAGCTATTAGAGAACTTTAGCTTGTTTTTACAGAGAGAGAAGACATAGCCAGCTCAGAGATAACTCAGAACCAGCACTGGTCCAAAAATCCTTCCCAGGATCAGCTTTTCTAGGAGCTCCCATGCTGTTTCAGAGGCTTGGACATTTAGGATGTTTCTCACACAGTTTTCACACAACTGACCTCCTAAATTCCTCATCCAAAACCCTGTTGAAGGGGGAAAGAGAGGAGGATTTAAAGGGCCTTGGACATTTATGCAAATGCTGACAGCTTCTGAGGTAAACTATACTCATTAATGTCATTCTTTTATGTAGCATTTGGTGTCACAGATCTGGAAGGACTTCCCTTCCCATATCCTCATTCCCATTTATCGTTTGGGAAGCTGAGACACAGAAGTGTCTTTTGACCAGGCATCCCAGCTCTCCCCTCAGGGCCATGGTTATAGATTCAAGATCTCCAGCATTCACAAGGGTTTTTTTTTAACTCACTGGTAAGTTTTAAATATAGAATCGTCAAGGGACAGAATTAATACATTTTGAAAGGGGCAGTGAATCCTGAGGCTTCAAAGAACAAGAGATTCCCAAGCAATGGGGCCTGAAGGAGAGGTTTCCCACGGGCAGACTATGCTGGATCAGCCTGTTTTGGTCTTCCACAACTCCCTAGGCATCCAGTACTGTGCTATATGCTTGGATTCTGTCTCAAAATGCCCTTCTTGCTCAGTGGTTCACTCTTGGTTCCCAATGAGGTTGCAGAAATGCACCAGGAATGTTCCTTTGTATCTTCAGATAAACAGGACAAAATTCCCTCTGAGTGGAAAAAGCAAATATACCTTGTAATAATGTTCCCAGCAAGAATCCATGTTCAGCAGTTGTTGAAGGAAAAAAAACCACTGAGCCTTGAAGTGCAGCAGGTGAGGAACAGATCCATCACTGAGTCCATTCCTTCGCTATGGGATCAGGACCCACAACTGGAATGCTCCAAAAATACTTGGCTGGGCTTGTTTGTCCACGTGCCTACCTTCCACCAAATGAAAGGAGAACTTGATTATCTAAGTTCAGTGAAGGGCCAGGGCAGGGGTACACCAATATTTGCTGTAATCCAGTGAGCACCACTGACCTGTTCAGCTCCAGCAATTCAGCCCTGTATCTCCACCAAAAGTTCAGAAATTTTTCACTGTGAACACAGGCTGCTGATCAGTTTTCAAGGACATGATCAGTCACCCAAGCCTCACCTATGGCTCTGAAGAACATTTCTGTGTATGTTTCTAACTAACATGTCCACCACAGAGGCACATGTCACAGCTTAGCTGACCCATCACAGTGGGGTGTGGTTCCCTGAGGACACTACTGGTACTCTTCAGTGCCAAGACATGAGAAATAACAGCACAGACTTGGGCTTAGATAGGGGAGATTATTTTAAAACACCACCCTGGAGACTGGAGAAGGTGAGTTCCCATCAGCCAAGGTACCAGCTTAACCCCAAATACCTTTTGGAGACCTGTGTGACCTGTTCTCTGATGGCTTTTGTAGCTGCTGGCCTCTCTTAAACAGAGATCCCCATTTGTCATCCACTAGTGCTGGTTTTGTGTCTTGCCACCCATTGGTGGCTGAAGCCTGCACACTCTCATCTCTGCTACCCAGTCAATTAATTAATTAACAGAACTATACAGACATCAATGTGCCATGCACACCTGTCCACCAGCCCACAGCAAGGCAGGGCTTTTGGGACAAAGTCCACATGCAAACTCCTGCTCAAAGGATGTAAAACTGCCTGGCCGCCATTTGCTCCAGCTTCATTACAAAAATGATTCTCATTCCAGCTCTCTTCTTACACAGAGCTGCTCTGGTTTTTCCAGTCACTTGCTCCTCATGGTTTGAGTGTATGAGAGAGATAAATTTAGTGTGTGAGGACCTGGAAAAGGTTCTCCTAAGCATGAAGGGGTAGCTTAAGACTTATCTCTCCATCAAAATCCTGACTATTCCCACTCTGGGATTCTTCAATCAGCATCACTTTCCATTTCCCTTCTGTCCATCCCCATCTCTCCTCCATGGGTACATCAATCCCACCATCAGCACTGCCATTTTCTCCCCTCCAGGATCTGGAATATGCTCTGGGTTTGTACATGCTGTTGTCTTTTTGAAGACAAGTCTCTATCACCCCATATGTCTAGAAAGCAAATGAATTTTGGGATAGAGCAGAAATGTGAATCCAGCTCCACACTGGGTAGAAGTGACCCCATAACCCACCACACTGTACTTGGGCAGCAAGGAGCCCTTCTGCAAAGGGGATGTTCTGTGGATCCACAATCCTGCAAAGTGCTGAGTTACCTGGCTGTTCCCAGAGCACTCAGACTAATCTCCCTTTTGCTGGTGTGCATTTCTCCCAAGGAGGCATCGCTGTCTGGCTGCCAGGAAGTACCTCTGGCTCAGGGATGGAGAGGGGCAGGGTGCTGGGAACCACCTCCATTGAGCTGGTACCCAGGTGAACTCACCTGCTGAACCTGTGCAAAGGGCCAGCTGTCTCCAGAGTGGTGGAATTGTAATCCTCACCCCCAGGAGGAATATGAGAAGTGTAATCAGCCAATGTTTGCACATCCCTTTCTCATGCTCTAATTGTATAGTACACATACACACACACACAAATGCATACACAGATATTGAGATGCTTTTGACAGTTCAAATTAGCTGCCAAAGTAGCTTCTTATTCCTAAGGATCAATAGGGTATAATGTAACAGCCACAAAGTACATTCATGGCTCTGAAGGGCTGGTTTAACATGCTCTCTGGATCCCTTCAGCAGTAATTCCTTTCCTGTTCCAGCTGGCATCAAAATTAATGGCATGTCGTGTTCTATAAGTCCTGACTTTTTAGATGAAAGGTACATGGTGTTGTTCGCATCAGTATTACAGTGTAATAAATCAATGCTTTCCCATTGGAAGGATTTCACGGCTTGCTCTCAGGAACTCAAAAGGCAATCTGTCTGCCAGGCTATTGGCCCATAAAACAAAAAATTTCCAGGAAAAAAAGGGGGAAAACCCCAACATCTCATTGCAGTATTGTTGCCTGCTTCATGTGGGATGCTGCAGCCAGGGCAGCAATGCCAAAGTTTCTTCAGGACTCATCACACGAGGTTGTGCACAGCCAAAGGGAGGACGTTCCATGCACCAAGGAGATGATGGGACAAAGCCAGCAGAGGCTGGGAGGGAGAACAGACTCTGGTCTCACTTGATCAAATAGGAGCAGAGACAAAAGTATAGTTTGCCTTCTGATTGCCAGACTCTAGAACAAACTCTTCCAATTTTCCAAAAAAGCAGCAGGAAAAGGGAAGAGGAGTGAAGCCTGGACAGAGCATCCAGCAACCCCCTGCAAGGTGTCCACACTGCTTTTGTCCCAGCTTCTCTGGTAGCTGCTGCCACAGTGCAGTTCACTTACTTAACAACATCTTTACCAAGTAAAACTTAAATTCCCCTGCTCCCAGGAGCACATGTGTAAGATAGGAAGAGGCTCAGCTTGAAAGAGGAGCCGTTTTGTTGCCTCAGATTAGCTCAAACTGCATGACGAGCTTTCCTCATTTCAAAACCAATGTTGTTAACCTTGAAATCTGCGTTATTAATATTTCAACATGAGTCCCATCAGAAGCTGCCGCAAGAGCTCTCCTGGACTCGTGACAGCTCGTCCTGTTTGATTCTAATCATATATGAATGCATGAGTTAAGAAGACATCATTAAAAGTACATTAAGTTTAATTATGCTAGCAGCCACAGACAGTGGGAGCATCAGCTTAATGCAGAATGCATAATTAGATCAGACCTAATCCATTAGATTCATATTTGTTAAAGAAAACGCTCCTCATCTACAAATGTCACTACAAAGTGATCCATAGGGTTTGGAGGAAAGGGACCATTTTTGGGGGGCTACTGCCCTCCCAGCCCCTCTCCCCTCCTCCCTGCCCCAAACACCTGCACACACTGCTGAGCCCTCACTCAACTCATTGAACATCCACTTTAACAAAAGCACACAAAAAAACTGAGCAAGCAGATCCCCTGCCCTGGCAGCCAGGTGGAGGTGCTGTGGGGATTTAAAGCATTATGGACCCCCAACTCCTTTGCAAGGATCTGGCCCCATCAGAGCAGTCTGCAGCTGCAGGGATACACCCAGTCCCAGGTGGATGTGTGGCCTCACAACCCAGCTGGGCCAGTGCAGCTCAGACATGGCAACACTTGATGCCTTTACACGAGCTCCAGGCATAGTGGCTGCAGAGTGGCTTGGGATAACGTTCCAAAGGGAACAAACCAACCAACCAGAAAAAAAAAAAACAAACAACAAACCAACCCAAAATAATGAAAGCTAAAGTGTTTCAGCTCCTTCTAGGGATGATCCAGTTCTCTCCACTAACACCAAGAGGGCACTGCTAGGGGGCTGCAGCACAAAAGGTGACACATCTCTTTTTTCAGCAGCTCAGCATTTCAAACCACCCAGTGCATTGCTCTGCAAAACCACCATCACCAGGGGACAGCCATGGGTGGCCATACCATCCTCACTCCACAACAGGGTCGCAGGGACAACTGGTCCCAGCAACCCCACACACCCCCAGGCAGCATCACCACAGCAGGGATGACAAACCTGCCAGCACCTGAGCCCCCAGGTAATCAGGTTGCTGTGGCTTGGTGATTCTCAGCTGGAGTACAGCAGATCCTGTAGCCATGGAGGGATTTTGGCAGCACCACACAGCCCAGACCCCACAGCAGTGGCTGCTGCCTGGACAGGATATTTCCCAGCTCCTGGGGGCAGTGCAAGAGGTGATGCCTCTCACCACCAAGCTGCAAAGCCACAGTGCCCTTGAGGCCCCATGCTCGCTGCCAGCCTGCTTGCTACAGAGAGGGGGGAAATTACTGTGAGCCTTTACCTGCCACGGATTATTCACATCCACCACCCCACACGGGGAGGGTCTGTGAAAGCTGAGGTCCTAGACTGACTGGGTGGGTGAATTCAGACAGAGCAGGCTGAGAAAGGGAAGAGGTCAAGGCCACCATGCAGCACATATCTGGAGCTGTGAGCAAGTGCAGGAGCAATTGTGGCACTCATCACAGGCAGGAGATGCTTAACAGCTCAGCCGAGCCACCTAACACCTGCCTAAGTGCTGAATATTATTGTTATTAAAATGTAATGGCCTCTTGCTGCCATTCCTGTGTGGAGCTGGATAGGGGCTATGATTGGGAAGCCACAGCACAGAGGCACAACCCCCCAGGCAGGGCAGAGGGGCAGGATTAAAAGCTTTCTGAAGTTACCTTTTCCAGCCAAGGGCCAGCTCCAAACGGACCATAACTACTGCTTAGACAATACTGAGATTTCCATGAAGTGTTCCAAATAAAGCATCTGCTAACATGTGTTTTGAGAGGGCTTTTTTTGTTTGTTTTGGTGTTTGATTTTTTTTTTATTTTGAGAGAGAGAAAATCCCTTCCAGCCCTTTTTATCCATGTTTCATTTTCATCCTTGCTGCCTCCATCCCTTCTCCACCCTGCTCATGCAAGAAAGTGGAACATGGGGAGGTTAGTCTATGCTACGAGGTCCAGGATGGAATGGGACTGGGGCCAGCAGCCCAGGGACCCCCTTTTGCCCCTGTTTCTCAATGCTGTGGGGCACCAGTGCCATCTTGTCTACAGGGTCTGCCTCACAAAGGGGGTTTGAGAAACCCATGGCTATTTCCTTGCACAGAGGTGGTTTCCATGTTCTCTGTTTTTCAGGGGTTTATCTGACAATGGTCATCAGAGTTTCAAATTCCAATCTATTAAACACGGGGAAAGACAGGCTAAAGGCTGTTGTGATTTTCTTTCCCATTTGTGTGCTGAAGTGGGTCTGTTTGCCAATAGGCATCATAAGATGGAGTCCTGGCTCAGCTGAGAAGTAGGAAGAGGCATGGAAAAGACTTGGAAAAACTTTCTTCCTCTAAGGGAGCACTTGAATTATAGTGAATTGTATATACTCTTAGGTCCTGATGGACTTTTTGAAAGCAATCTATCCTCACAAGGTCTTTTAGAGGAAGTATTGATCTCCCTAAACGGGCAGCCACTGATATGCTCAAAGTGAGCATCGTGTGTGTGCACTAGTGTGCATCTGCATGTCATTTAAAAAGAAAGCAGCAACCCCCTAAAAAATCAAACATGAGCACAAAGAGAAGGAAATGTGAGGACCTTTATATAAATGCCCTTTGGTGTGATAATCCATATGGCAGGATGAAAGGGTAACCCCTGGTGCTGTTAGTTGTTCCTTCCAAAGGAAAATAATTAATCTATTGCATTCATTGAGCAACCAAAGGGAAATCTGCGTTAACCCCTCTGTGGGCAGTGTGCCCGAGGCTGACCACTGCCATCCCTGATGGGAGGTGGGTTACAGCTGCAACCCCGGCAGCCACAAGCCATATACTTTCAGAGACTCAAGCAAATTTCAGTGCTCTAACAACCCTCTCTGAGATCCCACCAGACATCTGGCAGGATTCAGCAAGATGTCAGATATCTCCATGGACGCTGCAGTGTATTTTGACACGATCCTGACACAGCCACATGACCACAGTGTGATCAGCTCTTAGGTTTCATTTGAAGAAGTGTTTTCGCTCTGCTCTAAGAGAAATCTCCCCACCCCTCACAGACCATATGCCATCTTTTTAGTACATTTGCTGATTATCCAGAAAGCACTAAGGGAGCCTGAACACTGCCCCAGTGACTCATGGATCCTCTTTTACAGCAATTGGCACAGAAAGGGATGGACCCCTGTTCCCTTCAGGGAAAAAAAATGAAAGCAAACAAAACCCATGAACAAACAAACAAAAACTCCCAGAAAACCCATACAAAACAAGAAAAACACACACAGAGAAACCAAAACAAACAACAAAGAAAAAACACAAAACCAAACCAAAACGACAACACCCCACAAAAACCAAAACAACAAAACAAAACAAACAAACAAAAACCCCAAAACAAAACCAGAAAGCAGCCCAGGCAGAAGGACAGATACTTTCCCAGTGTTCTGGCTCCCAGAGGACTTCCCTCTGCTAAACTCAGGTCACCCCACTGAGCCCATCCTGGCCCTTCCATGAAGTCCTGAGCTCAGTATTTCCAGAAACATAGGGACATGCCCAAACTGGAAACCCTCATCGTTTTTAAAAGGATTTGTCTATGCCATGAGTTTGTGGCAGGACAGAGAGGAAGGGAACAACCTGTGTTTAATGCAATAATGCGAGAGAAACTCCAATTCAGCCTCCTTACCTTTCTGTTGTGTTTCTTTAGGGGACCAGAACGATAATTCAGGAAGATATTTTCAGAATTAAGAAAAGCAAAGCCCAGATGTGTGACTTTGCACTAAATGCTCTGAGTCAAGCCTGCTACGCCCTGTAATTAGCTGGGACTTCACTGGCAGCAGCACTGCCTCCCTGCGTGGGGAACGGGGACAAAATTCCCAGTGTTCCCAGTGTTGCCTGATGCCACACGTGTGCTACACGGCTAGGTGTAAAGGTCTGTGCTTGGAACCCGGTGGAGAAAGGGTTAATACCGCCCCATTCCCAGCTATTAGCTGCGAAACTGGGCCAGACTGCGAGGAAATGGGAGATCACCAGGAGCTATAAAGGTCTGCTGGGAGGGCAGCGAGGGCTTTGCTAGGTGGGCTGCGATTCCAGAAGGGCTGAGGCAGGCAGTTTGCTGCCCTGGTGCAGGGAGGTTGCTGGAATCCATCACTGCCTGCATCCTCTCCTGGAACTGTGGAGGAGATGGGGGGAAAGGCACTCCCTTGCTTATAAAGGTAGGAGAGGAAATTCTGTCAGTGCCTTCCTCCTTCTGGCTTTTGAGCTGTTCTCCAAGCAAGAGTGTAGGATGGAAAGCTTCCTAATCCTAGGCGGTGGGACTGGTGCTTAATCCCTTCAATAGCAAGTTCTTCAGCTGCTGACAGAGACAGGAGGCTGCTGTGAAGGAATAATGAGAGGAAGATTAAAAGGGGGCAAAGAGAGCCTGAAAACTGCTGAATTATGTGCCTGGGGCTTCATAGGAGACTGGTGCAAAGGGGAGAGGTAGGACATTAACAGGAATTAGGGCACAGTAAGGGAGACCTTCTATCACTGAGCAGAGGCAAAACTCAGAAATGCATGCCCTGAAATGAGCAAAACCAACTACTTTTCAGGCCAGGAAATACTTTTTGGTAACTGTAGTGCACCAGGTAGCACTGTGTGCCAGGAAGAGCAAATACAGCCTATCTCCAGGCCAGGAAAAACAACCAAACTCATGCAAGCAGTCTGCAAACAAGAGAAAATGCCATGTGTGCTTTGTCAAAGATAGATCCTGACAGACTGCTGTGCTGTGTTTTGTTTGCCTGTTTTTCTCCTGAAGCTGCCTGTGTTTCTAAGGGAGGGAGGTGTAGTAGTTTTAATGTAAATGAGCTTCACAAAAACATCTGATTTTGTCGAGGAGCTCATTAGCTAAAATGAAGACTATAAAAGAAGAGTTGTCAAAGTGAGACATCTAAAGAGAAGATAATGAGTTGTACTGCAAAACATAACTGGCTGGAAGGAAAGTACATATAGAGCTTCTCTGAAAGATTTATCTTGCAACTGCTGCTAAATCACATGAAGAACTGAAAGGCTTTAAATTTGGGGAATAGACAGAATTAAAGGCTGTGATTTGACATTGTGATTGAGGGACAGACTGCAAGATTACCTATGGCTGGAAAGAGCAGATGAAGATGTGGGTACACTTGCTGGTCACAGCGCAGATGTTTGCCACTAATGGGACAATACAGTCATTAAAAAAATGCAGAAAGTCAAAAAACTCAGGCACATTCAAGAGTCACAGCAAGAATTCTAGCTGGGAAAAACCTTTGGTGACACCAAAAACGCTATGCATTATCCTGGCCAGCTATCACCAAGAAAGCTGACCTGAAACTGGAATAACTGGGAATTCAGTGGTGCAGGAAATACTTTTCAGCCTCGCTGATGTTCATGCCTGCCACCAGTGTGGTGGCCACTGCTATCTAAGAAGCCTCTATCTATGAAATGCCTTGTCTGAACTGTCTCAGGAGATTGTAATCCTATTTGGAAAGTTCTAGGCCATCGACTTACCAAGGGCAAGAGGGTTTTCCCCTCCCTGGGATAGCTGGGCCAAAATCGTCTCTCCAAAAAGTTTTTCATCCTGCCTGAGAAATCTGCCCTGAAATTTAAGCAGGGAGGAAAGTGAGATGGAGAAGAGGCTGAGGACACTTCAAGCTGGTAGACAGGAGAAAATGAGAGAGGGCGGAGGATGATAAAACAGATGCTGGTGCATAACAAGTACTTCACCAGGAGCTGTGATGGAGCACGTCCCCAACCAGCCGGCACAAGGCACCGAGCAAGCTGGGAGGAATGGAAGGTGCCGGGGAGCTCCGTAGGTGCTACTGCTCTGATTTAATAAGCTTCAGCTGCTCCCTGAGAACGTGCCGGCTCCCTTTGGAGGTGCCAGCTCCAAACTGGGGCATCGCTCCGGCCCCCGTTGTCAGCAGCTCTCGGAGGTGAGAGAAAATTCATACGAGCACCAGGTTTTGCTGGCTTTGGGAGGCGCTGGGATGAGAACAGCCTCGGAAATACTATCGGGGCTGACACGTGGGGCTCCTCCCACGCTTGGCAGGGAGGGAAAGCTTAAAAGCATAATTTGGGCAGGAATAAAAATGCAGCATCTTTGTGCCAATTGGCTTGGAAGCAGCGAGGTGCAGCAGGGATAACACGATATGGGTTTATCATCCCTCTGTTAGAGGCTGGCTCGCAATTACTGCTTTTTATCATTTCTGGGTGGATTGTGTGTTGGAGTAGGTTGTTTCCTACAGTGCTCTGATGTGTAAATTGTGGAGCAGTGGGGTTTTAGTGAGGTGTCTCTGAAGAGCTGCAGAATCTGTTTGTGAGGTCAGGAATGGCCTTGTAGAGTGAGGTGGTGTCTCCTTGCGTCTCAAATCCAGTTTACCAAGGGTCCAGATGCTGCACATCCTGAGTGCACTCCTCATGGCAGTCAAGTAGGTCTGAGAAGTCCTTTGAAGGAGAGGAGATGCCCCAAATGCAAGTTGCCTTGGAAGTATTTGGAGACCTGGGTGTTCCCCCATGGCTGAAGTCAGTGCTTGGACAATTTCTGAGCTTTTCCCATTTTCCTCTGTTTTAAGAGAGAAAACATTGAGGTTTTTCCCTACATACTAATTCCTAGGCTCTGTAATGCTGGGAAGAGTTGTCCCCCAGGGTGATGGAAGAGGGCGAGCCCAGCTCAGGAGGAACCTGGTGGTACAGAAGTCACAATGGCTCCCTCATCAGTCAGCAAGGCCAAAAGCATTTGGGCATTAAAAGTAATGGAAGATCTTTCTAATGATGGGAAATTTCTTTCATTGGCCCATTGCTCTGCCCTCCTTCCTTCTGCTGTTTGTCATGTGTAAACATAATTCAAGAAAAAATGAATTCCCATGGTCCCAGATCCCACCATGTGTCCATAACTAGTTGTCCTGCTAAGTGCTGCAAAGGGCAGGGAATCCATATGGCTGGTGAAGATTGCAGAGTTTCTGTTTTCAGATGCAGTACAAGCCCTCCCAAAGGAGGAGAAAGATCTCATCATATCTCATTGATGCTTGGAAACCAACTTTGGGTCCCACTAGTGCCAAAGTCCCAGGACACATCCTCCTGCTCTAATTCACAGTTACAGCCATGGAGAGCTTTCTCTTGCAGTATAAAAGTGGGACAAAAGCAGCTGAGGGAGGAACTTCAGGAAAGGTGAGGGCAACGTGAGCTTGTCCTGGTTGCACAGCTCAGCCCAGCCCAGCTGCGGGTGCAGGAGTTGGCAAGGGCCAAACTACAGGATAATTGCTCTCCCTGCAATACCCTCACTACATACATTTAGCTTTCAATTAATTTACTGGCTCTAAATGAACTGCCTCCTATTGCTTTCAGCAATCAAGTCTTGTTAATTGAAAATAGCGTTTATCTTATCTCTAGGAGAAGGCTGGACAAAAGTAGGGCACCAGAATCCCATGTGAAGGTGGCACCAAGAGAAAGGAGGAGGGGGAAAATGAAGCAAGTGAGGAGGTCAGCCAGGGTGGCCAAGGCAAAAAGTTCGGCTTTTCAGCTTTTTTTCTTTTTTCTTGATGGCTTCAATGTTTTCAGGGTGTCCCAGTTTGGAAGGGATTTTCTTTTTACCCAGACTCATGTGGTCCCACCTCCAGCTGGTTGTGACTGTCAATGGGGTTATGTGTGCCCAGGGGGCACTGGCTCATGCTGCAAGGGCTCATGAACACAGGGTGTAGCCTCCCTGCTGCCTCCAGTGTCTTGGGGCTGGCTGGGGCTGCTGGAGCACAGGATGAGTAGCCCACACCTGGGTAACAGAGTACCAGTTGTTCTTTAATGCATTTCCTTGGGTGCCAGGTGAACCCCAAGTAATTGTTCATCCCACCTCTGCTTCCACAGGGGCAGCCATGCTCCTGGAGAAACAGTAACTGAAAAGTTGAAAGGGTTTTGAAAATCAAACAATACCCAAAGCCTACCTCCTGCTTTATTTTCCAAGCAAAGCCCTTTTAAAAGACCACCAGCCTTGCAGTACTCTTTGAAGAATGATCCCAGTTTCTTACCTTTGAATTAAGCTGCAAAATAAGTCCTTAAGACATGGGATCTAGCACAGGTTTAGTTTTTATTTTTTTCTTTCTTGGTCTGATTACTTAAACCCTCTCTGAGTTTCCCACCATTTGAACCTAATGTTATCTCATACACACAGTCGTCATCTCATTAAAGGGAAATCAGAGAAACTGACTTTAATAAATTTTAACACCCTGTGTGAAAAATCTGGCAATTAAAGCTTCCTGCCCCTGGACCTTTGAAAGTGACACATGGCAAATCCCTGCCAGTCTTTAATAAGTGCATCTCATCAAAGGATGGTGCATGGGGTGGTTAGGAGAGGAGGCAGGGGAAGGGAAGAAATAGCAGCATCAAAACTGAGAAGCTGAAAGACAAAAGCTGACCCTCCTGCTGGAAACTGAGGAAAGAACAAGAATCATTAGAGGAGATGATAAGCCCAGCTTGCTCTGGCAGTGAGGGAGGCAGGATGGAGGTGGGTCCAACCAAGCAACACGAGGCATACATTATTAAACAGAGACCCCCATGTACAGTTCTGACATGATTTTTGTAGCTGATGCTGATCTCAAAAGGCAGAAGGTTCTGGAGAACAGCAAGCAGGTGGATATGAGGCAAGGCCATGGACCAGGTTGGCTGCTTCGCTATGGACCTTCTGGGGAAGAATCCTAGAGGTAAATTTATCATCTGGAAAAAGTCACCCTCCTTGGTACCTATTGATGACAACCACTCCAGGGACAATAACTTCTAATACTGTTTTTCTGGAGAAAGGATTTGGGGTTTTTCACTTTATGGATGGGGAGAAACAGGTGGTTTTTTTCACTGCTGAAGCTTGGCTGGTGGAAGGGAGATGTACTAATCAGATGTTCAACTTGCCTGTAATCAGATGGAAACCTCTCAAGATTCTTGGTCCTTTTAGCTCCCTCTGAAACCTTGAGCAAATTTTCTGAGCTCTCAATCACCTGATATTTGTACAAATGGAAATTTTTATCTTCATTCCCATTCCCTTATGATTCATCTCTAAAGTGTATAAAATAGCAGAAGCATCTTGGAAGAAAGGCACAAAGTATATATGATTATGGTTTTTATGACTTAAGACTCTGACATCTCTTAATCTGGGGCTAAAAGCTTTCTTTTACTTTTTTTCCACTTCTTTATTGTCTAGTCCTTCCAGGATGGCAAGAGATGGTGAATAAAGGAGATGTTATGAGAGAAATCACCAGGTTTGTGCACAGGCAGGTGTAACACAAACAACGAGGAATTGATGATGGACTGGAATTCATCAGCATGAAAATCCTCAGGTGCCTCATAAGGTTTCTCCTCTGAGTCTGCTGAAGTGAAAACATCACTGAAAGAGGTTTTTCAGAAGAGGAATAGCCAACCAGGGACTATTGGTTTGATAGGATTGCAGTGAAGCTTTACATCATGCCTGAACCACAATCTGTGGAGCCAACAGAAGCTTGCTAGGAGAGAAGACCAAGACAGGAGACTGTGATGCAGCTTGATGAGAGCTTAAAGTAGGTCCTGGGTAGGTAACTGGGTCAGCATTGCTTCTTCCCCTCCAGAGGGAAGGAAAGCTGGTCAGCCTCCATGAACAAAACTTGGTAGCCACGTGAAGAGGGGTTACTGCCTTTGTTTGCTTTCATGAGCACAGAAATGTTATGGAAATACTCTTATATGGAAGGCTGTTGATCCAGTCCTCTCAGAGTCCCCAGACTTCACCTCCTCCTGTCACTATATATTTCCTGTGACCATTTCTTCCATCCCTGTCTTTCCTGTTACACATTTTCCCACCTGGAAACCTGATCTCTGCGTTTGGCTGTTCTATGTCAAAAGGAGCTGTCTTCTGGCCAGTTCCTGGTGCAATGGCACACAGACAGCTGACAGCTTGTGCTGTGTCCCTGTGGTGTTCCCTGCCAGATCTCTGGCTCTCTCCTTGACATCTAGTGTCCACTCATCTTCAGGATTTTGGTTTATCCCTAAGATTCAAGCAGTATTTTTGCCTCTAGGACCTTAAGAAAAGTATCACTTTTATTCAGTTGGTCTTTACTAACATTGAGGTCAGAGGACAGACCCTTTTTGGTGACACTGGCCCTGTTCCATGTGTTTGCAGAAGCAAGGTGCTGTGTGTTTGTGTAGTGGGTGAAACAGCACATTTTTCCAACAGGATTCTTTGAGCCTGGACAAAAATGCAGGAGAACATGAATATCCTTCACCCAGTCACCCAAAACTTGTGCAAACCCCCAGCTCTGCACTGGGGACGAAGGGAAGGGCAGCACAATGCACTCTCCCTTCTCTGTCTAACCCCAGCACCAAGCACCCCATCTGTGACCCCCATTCCCAGCACTCCCCAAAAAATTCTGCCCTGCAACAGTCACTCACAAAGGGGACTGAGCCAGGAGAGACCCTGCCTGCTGTGTGGCCTGGGCCTCTCCTATGCTGAAAGGGACCATTTTAGGGAAAGCTTTTTTTCTGGCTTTGTTATTTCAGCAGTTCCTTGTCAGTCCACATTAGCAAGCACAAAGGGATGCTCAGTACCAGTTACACCATGTCTTGCATTGCCATTGCCTTTGGCTTCAGACCCAGAAGAGCAGTCCAAGCACCTTGGCTCTCCTGTCTCCCAGATCTCTCTTGGCACAAGACTTTCCTTTTCAGGGAAAAAACAGTCCATTATATCACACCAACAGGCCTTGCTCCAGCCCCCAGAACTCTGGTTCTTCTGTGACTACAGCAGTGTTTAATTTCCAAGGCAATTTAGTTCTGGGCAAAAAGCAATCTCAGCACCCCTGCCTGCTGCCACCTGCCTGCAGCATCCTGTGTCAGCTGCTGGGGGGAACTGCAGCTGGGACCCCTGGGGGAGGCACACGGGCCAGGAACTGCAGGAAGTCGAGGTGTTTGATGTTTGCCTTATTTATTTATGTAGCAGCCACCATCTCCACGAGCGTCCCTTTCTGCCGAGGAGTGATAAGCTGCTCCCGGCTCCTGCTTGCCCACTCCTGCTGGCTCCGTTTTCTGCCAGGCTCCATCTCATTAGCATGCACCAAAAAGCCCCCACTCACATCCCTGCCAGGCTGCCCTCCCTATCCTGCCTCCAAAACACTGCTGGCGTGCCATGGAAACAGCAGAGTGTGCAAGGGAGAGGGATGACGGATGGTTACAGAGATGCCCTGGGTACCCACAAGACAGAGATGCAGCTTTAGAGTTAAATTCCCCACTGCCCTTCTCACAGTTGGCCTGGGTATGGTGTGGTGTGCAAAGCAATTTAAATATGTGTAATTAAATCAACTTGCTTGCATGGTGCTGTTTTGCAGCTGAAGGTCGGTGATCCATGTCTGAGGCTGCACCAGGGTGAATGAGGGATGAGCCAAACAGGCCCCATGCTTGGACCTCCTTCCCCTGCACCACAGGTGGCAGCAAAACCCTCGACATGGGCTCTGCATGGGGCTTGCCCCTCTCCATGTGGGTACAGCTCATTCCCAGGTGTGCCCAGCTCCTGCCCTGCCACACTCTCCTGCCCACTGCAGCTCGCAGTGACCCTGGTCCCGCATGGCTCCAGTCCACACTGAAGCCTCATTGCTCAGCCTGGGTCTGGCCATCAGCAGTGCTGTGCACCTGTCTGGGCAGAGCTCTGCCAGGCAGTGCTCCTGCATCCCACATCCCTGATTGCTGCATGCTGTGCTGTGCCCACCCAGGCAAAGCTCTGCCAGGTGATGTTCCTGCATCCCACATCTCCAGTTACTCCCCACTGCAATCCCCTTGGCTGTCCCTCCCCTCCTCCCAGCCCTCTGAAGCTGAGCAACCAGAAGAGAGAGACACTGCCGTGGAGGATAATTTCTGAAAGGGGTTTGGTAGTGCTTCCCATCACAGCAGCAGGCTCAGCATGCCGTGAGCTGAGGAGCAGGGAAAGCTGTTTATCCAGCAGTACCTAGCAGGGAGGAGGATGTTATCTCCCAGGAAACAGTTTTGTTTGTCTCCAAGTGTACAAGCCAGGCAAGTTATGGCAGAGCCTTTCCCACAGGCCAAACCAACACCAAGGGGACACTTGTTAACATGCACAGACAAGTGTCTTGTGAGCACTGAGCACAGGGGTGCTGGAGCTACAGAAACATCGCTCTGGTCCCTGAATTAACAGCAACCCTCTCGTGTCACCAGGAGCTGGTGGCTGCACACACAAGCCCTGCACTGGCAGCAGCTGGGCTCCCATCCTGGCTTGGCCTCACAGCTGCTGCTCCATCCTGGGCAAATGGCCCTGCTTTCACAGTGCCCAGGAGTGATGTTGGACAGGGCTGGAGAGGGCACAGCTCCTCCACAGGGAGCTATAATTAATATTTGGAAGCTGCAGGCTGCTCTGGCAATCTCAAACTATCCACATTGTGCCTATGCCATTCGCATCACTCTTGCTTTGTGAAGCATATTTATTATTATCTTTATTAATTACATACTGCAGTGCACTTAAAATAGGGTGGAGGGGGAAGGAATGGCCAGAATTTTACTGCCACGGAAAAGCAAAATGTTACATTTTGTACTTGTTGAAAGTAAAAAATCTTTCACAAAATGTGAGATGCATTACTAATTGCACAATTATTTTGTTCCGTGGCACTTGCAAAACAGAACTTGGAGTGCTTTCAGCAAATTCTGGTGTTGAGGAAATAATTCCTTGTTTTTTCAAAAAAGTACTAAATTACATGCTTTTCCTTTCTGAGAATTATTTCTTGGTTTTCTAGGATATTTCTGCCCTAAACATTCTTAACAGATGAAAAGCAAAGCTTTGCTGCATTAGCTATTTGCCAGAGTCAGTGTGGACATTGAAGAAAGGAAGGGGGGATGAATTTAGCATGTCATTGCTTCCCCTTGAGGGATGGTGCCACAAAGGCCAGATGACACCTGACATGCAAAATTCATCCTGTGCCCTAAAGAAGTGCCAACAAACATCAAGAATGCACACATCTGGAGCACCTCCTGCTCCCAGGGGCAGAGTGGGTGATGCAGGTGCTCCAGCTGTCCAGTAGTTTGAGCAGTGAAACTGAGAAGGACAATGTTTGTCTGCACTCACTGAGAGGGACAGGGATGGAGCTGGAACATGGCAGATGAGTTCCTTTCACAAGATGTGCACAGACTGCAGTATGCAAATACTCCCAGGGAGGTGGATTTTGCAGATCATTAAAATTAGAGGCCCTAAAAGTTCTCCTGAGGTGAGAGTTGGGTTAGCCCCACCTCTGCAGTGCTGGGCCACAACGTGTCCTTCATGGCTGGTCTGCTGCAGGTCTCCCACCATATCTTGTCTAGACAAACTCAATTTAAATCAACCATAAAGTTAATGACATTGAAAATAGTTCTGTGGTCTTTTTTTTCTATATGTTTCTCCCTTGCCACTCTCCCACCACACACATAAAAATCCAAGTGTTGGCCAGTCTCAGGTTTCTCTGCCAGCTCTGCCTGGGCTGAGAATGTGCCTGGCAGCACACAAGAGCAGCACGGACCAGCAGGAGCAATCTCACTCAGCTCAGCAGGTAAGAGCAGATGTTTGGAAAACTAACCTCTTCAAGACGAGAAGAAAAAATAAGCCTATTTTTGTGAGATTGATCTGCTGGCACCAACAGAGCAATCAGCTGGACTTCTCGGAGAGCAGCAACAAACAGCAAATTAGGTGGTGTCAGCCTGCTGAGATTTCAGGCAAATTAGAACATCGATTTCACTACACTGTGTCTCAGCAGCGGCTGGTTGGGCTAAATCAACTCCTTGCATCCCTGCAAGCCAGCCTCTGGCTCTGCTGTGGTGGCCAGTGGCCACATGCTAAGGTGTAAGGTGAGGAGCTGATGGTCAGGTGGAAGCTGCCTCTGGAGCATCCCAAGAGGATGCTGCACCTGCTGATGCTGCACCTGCTCCCTGCAGCGCTGGTCTGGCAGTGGCCACCAGGACCTTCACACCGAGCTGTTCCTCCAACCAGCCAAAAGTTTGAGCTCCTGCCAATTAGCCATATTCTTTAAGCAAGCTTGAGCTCTTTCTGCTTCTCTTAGGAGGCTCTGAAATACAGCTACAATTACAAACCCCAAAATACCAGCACCCAGTGCACCAGGAGTGCTGAGCAGGCTCTGCAGGGAGCTTTGGCCAGTGGGAACACAAGTGGTGAATCACCCTTCTGGTTCAGCCTGCAGTCCCTAGGTCTGGGTTTTCATTAATGCTCCCAATTCCACCTAACTGCTCTTTGTAAATCTCTCTCTTCCTCTGACAGCACAATATTCCTGGCTGGGCAACTGAAGAATAGTGAGTTGTGATCAGTCAGTCACTCTCATAGGAAGTCAGGGAGTCAAACAACTCAAGTTGTCTTCACAGACTGGAGGGGTCTGATGACAGCTGCTCCCACCAATGCACAGTATTTCAGGAACTGTTATTTAATGGCACTAAGGAGGAAAGGAGGATCTGAGCACCCCACAGAAACTCTGTCTTTATCCCCAAATGCTGGCTTAACATATACTTTAAACTCTTATCCCTTGTTTCCATGCTTTTATCCACTAAAACTGATATTGCTCCAAATGAGATGGATAATTAGACATCCCTGCTGATCCTTAAAGTGCTCAGAATAAAAAAAAAACCCAACAAAACAGTTTACAACAGACCAGAAGCACATTATGGAGGAGTAGAGATTGACAGCCAAATTCTTATCAGGTAAAGGCAATTATTCTGTGATTTTGTCTTCATAGAATTTTTAGGAAATGTTTATCCTTGATTTCGAGACAAAACTTCGCCTGCTGTTTCTGAATTTAGATTAATGAAGTTTGCTTTCATTCCTTCCCCCATTCCCATTAAATAAAGGCAAACACTTGCCATTTTCTCATGCCACTTCAATCATAGAAATTAATGCGCCTTTTTGGCTGAAATGTCTGGAATGAGTTAAGCTACCCTCGAGAAATTATTGCAATGCTGGATGTGCAAGACAGGCAGAATGAAGAATCTACTGGCAGACTGGGAGAGAGAGAATGCTTTCAAGTGCTTTATAATTGCTAAGATTTTTTTTAATCCTGTTTACATTAAACTTTGCACATTAAATTCATAACCATGGTGTGCAACCAGGTGCAGTAGCAATATACAAAATCTTATTAAGAGGAACAAATGAAGAAGATGGAAGGATCTGAGATGGCAAAGGAGGGGCATTGCCATGGAATTAGCACCTGCTGATTTTCATCCTTTCTAATGATAAATTGCTTGTCAAGAAACTCGAAGGGGACCAACTACTGTCAGTTAACTATGCACTTGAGAGAAATAATTGGAATGGAAAATGCAATGGCTCACAGCAATCTCCAAAATCTCCTGGCTCCTCACATTTCCATCCAGTGGGCTCTGCCTTGCTGCAGCTTGGCATCATTCAAGGTCCCTCCTGCTCCTCTCTTGCACTTGCTCTTGCTAATTGCTGTGGGTTTTTACAAACCTTAAATGCAAAAGGGTCTTGAGCAGTTCTGACTGGATTGAACTATTGTGTCAGCAGCTTTTCAGCCCTGCCAGTGACACTCAAAATAAAAGAGTTAGATTTTAACCAGGTTTGCAATTAGAATAGAAAAAAGGATCAACTGATTACTGGGCTCACTTTGGGAAGTCTCTCAGCTCACACTGGTGTTTAAGCATTATCAGCCACTTCATATTATTAGCTGTAGAAATGAAAATTAAGAGTTATCATCTTTATACAGACACAGAAGTCCTGGACCCAGTAAGAAGTGACTTGTTAAGATTGCTCAGAAAAAATAAATGCAAAACCAGAAATTTAAGCCCCACCTTGGAATTACTTGAAATTCTTATTGCTGCCACAGGGATAGAAGGACCTGTATAGAATAAAACAACAGAGATGTGGGGATACGTTGAATTTTGTATTTCTATGACTTTTCTATGGCCAGTAGGTAGTTGCTGCCATGGGGGCTGGGCTGCATCCTGCTCCCTCCCTTGAACAGTGGGCATGAGAGCCCTCCAGCACCTTTGGAAAGGGAGGTAAGATGCCACATCAAGAGCTGAACCCAGGGCTGAATCTGGCTTAAAAACTCCTGTCAGGGTCTCGGTGAAATGCCCAGCCCAGGTAGCAGCTATTGGGCAGGTGAGCTATACTCAGTCAATTGAAGGACTCCCAATCTCAGTGGCAAGCCCTGCTGAGCATCCATGGGACAATGTGAATGCATCATCCTGCTCCCAGCAAAACCCTGGAGAGTCTCTGATGGGGAAAAGGCACCGAAGCAGGAACACACCACAGCAGGACCCCATGGCCATGCAAACCCACACCTGCAAGCCCAGACCTGAGACAGCCTGGGCTCCCCACGAGCACCTGTGAAATCAAAGCTCAGTCTAGCACAAGCCCAGCAGTCTGGCCAGCCTGAGCCTGCTCAGCAGCAGGATCTTTTCCAGCACATAAAAATTAATCTGCAGAAAACATAGGAATGAGATCTTTTCTCCAAGGTATGTAATCTCCCTGTGCCACCCTCAGCTTAGTGTTAGTGTGGGGCTGCTGGGGACTCTGACATTTGTAGGAAATGTAAAATCATTGCAGCTTTCATATCATTTAATATTCCTTATTGATTAGTTTTTATCTCCCTGGAGGCAAGTGGATTTGACTTAGAGCCAGAGCTCGGCAGTACCCAGTGCTGTGGGTGGTATTGAGCTTTTGAGAGAGAGAAAGCTGACAAAATAAAATGCAGTGAATTATTTTCAAAAATAAGGACAAGAAAATGAATAACTTTCAAAATGCATGTTTTTTTCCTGACCTGGACTAAAATCTCACTACCCTTCGCATAAAGCTTTAACTGCCAGAGGCAGTCAAACACTGACTGTTTCAGCTCCAAACCATGGATCTCATTTGTTGCAGCTACAGAAATGTCATGTGGGCCTGGTTTTAATTTTTTTCTGCCAAGAATTGGATGTTCTTGCTGTGCCCACCCAAGAGGAGGCTTGTGGGTGCAGCAGCCGTGTGTCCTTGCCAGTGATCTGTGGTGCTGACGACACGATGCTTTGTGCTACCTCCCCACCTCACCCCTCTTTCATGGACAGGACTTCCAAGTCCAGCCTGGAGCAGGCAGAAGGAGGAAGAGCTGCCTGTTCCAGTGACACAAACAAAGCTGCTGCCAGGAAAAAGGCTGACAGAAGCAGGGCAAAGAGCTTGTGGCAAGCCAGTTTTCACTTAGTTTTCACTGAGCCCCCAGGAGGATTTCCTGCTTCTCCAAACCCAGACCATCTATTCTCACATAAATCCATTCCTGTGCCAGATGTCCTGAATGAAACAGAGCTGCTGAGTAAGGAGGGGACCCGTGTTACAGCTTAATTGCCTTGAAGCTTGTTTTGAGGAACCATAGGCAGTAATCTCCCTTCTAATAAAATAGCCAAGAATAGCCATGTCTGGCCAGCTCTTGCTACTTGATTAATCTCATCTCAGCTCCAACTTCTTTCTCCCAAAGCTTCTTCTACAAAGCACTGACTCTCCTCATTCCACTGAGTCATCCCCAGCACAGATCCCTCTGCTCCCAGGCTATTTCTTTGGGCTCATTATATTTTTAAAACCTGAACTGGTTCTTTTCCTTCCCCTGTGTCCAGCCAAGTGTGTGTTGGGCTCTGCTTTACGAAGCCACGTTTTACACTGGCTGCCAGGAATCCCCTCCAAAGGGGAGTTGGTGTTCCACACATCCCGTGCCATGCTGGCCATGGGAAGAGAAGCCCCATTGCAGCACTCAGTGGGAGGAACACATCACTCTCACCTGCTCAGTCATTCCTTCCCTGATCCCAAGCTTTTGGGGTCTCAGACATTTTTAAATACATGTTCTGTCTTCCCAGACTGCCTCCCTCTGACTGTCTCCACCCAGTGACTGACTGGTCATTGCTTTTGTTGTTTTAAGGGGTGTTTGCTCTCCTATATCAGCATAGGTGAGGTCAGTATAATGATAGTGATAGATAATGGAGAAATACTCAATATTAAGTAGTCACATCTTTATTTATTTATTTCTAGGTACAGCAGTGCACCTCTGGGCTCCCTTATCTTTTTGGGAGCACCTGGAATTGTGAAAGCTTTAAACTTGCAAATCCAAAGCTTAAACAGGGTAAATAGTTTTGCTTCAAACACCTCAGAATATAAATAATAATAATAATTTTTAAAAAAGGAAAGAAAAATTGTGCTCTATATTTGGTCTTTAGATTTGTTGAGTGTGCAGGAGAGGAAAGTTGGAGGAGCTTATGGATTTGTACAAGAGCTGAAAAACTCCTGTCTGCTTAGCCTTCATTGCATCACACACAGAAAGGAGAGAGGTGCTCCTTTCCCAGCACGGTCCTGCTGCAACATTGGGCATGGATTGCCCCCAGTTCTACTCAATGCCTTTAAAAATGGCTTTTAAAGAATCTCTTTCCCCATCTCAGAGTAAAACTTGCCTTCCTCTTGCTTCAGTTGTTTGTGGAAGCCTCATAAAGTGTCCAGGAAGGAGAATCATTTTCCTGCTCCAGTTCTGGACCCTTCAAAATTATCAAAAAAACCCGACTGAATCCTCTTCCTAGAAAAACAATCGTGATGCCAACGTGTCTGAGTGATGTCAGGAGTGGTCATGGAGACCGCCGGGCCACTGAACCCTGAAGGATGCCCACGGGACTCCGCTCCGAAAGCGCCTGCAAGCGGCAGAGAGGGAGCTGTGCCCTGGGAGCGGCGCCGGGGGCGACTGTCGGGGGAGGATGCTCCTGACACTCTGCCCGCATCCCTCGCTGTGGAGTTTCGCACCACCCGGGGCATTTCTGCGCCGCAGAAGGCGCAGCCGGGGGCACTGGCAAAGGGGCTGTGACTCGAAGGCACCGCGACAACTTAAGCCATTTCCCAGAGGCAAGGCAGACACAAAGGCAGACAGCCCAAACCCCATCTCTCTTATATAAATTAGTTTTCCAACCCATCGAGAGCACAACAGAACGATTTACCACTGCTTGGGGCAGGATATTGTAAGCCCTCTGTCTGAGCTGGGATCTAGGAACCAAGAATGGGATTTTCGCAGATTTTGGGGTATGTCATGCCTGAATCCTCAAGGTTTAACTTTTGACCAGGATCTTGCAAGCTCTCCAGAGCTGTAAAAAGGTTTTGTGCCACACAGTCCATCTCTTGGCTATTTCCATCAAATCAGGGCACTGCATATAAGAAAAAGAAGAGCTGCAGCAGCAATTCACTGACCCATGAATTAAATTTGATGAGGTGATGCCTCCATTCAGTCCTGGCCTGTCCATTTACAGCACACTCCCCAAAGTACATTGTGGTTGGTGGTAAACAGTGAATAAATCTGCGTGAAGGTGAACTTGAGTTTAATGTGAGTGAGAAGGCCTAAGGTGAGGGGTTAACCCTCCTGGTTTTTAAGGTATATTTTGGAGTTCAAGAACAGGCAAATTTACCAGGGAAGTCAGATCCATTTCTCAGCGTTTCTTTGAGAAGCAAAGACAAGGATCCATGTGCTTTCTGCAGGGTCAAAAGACAAGGAGCCAGAAAGAGCTTCCAAACTAGTCGCATTTACTGTCTTTCCAGTCTTGACTTTTACAGCACTCCCCCGTTTGAGCTCCTCATTTTTCAGTATTTGGGGCTAGCTGGCAGGTTTTCAGTTTCCATCAGTGGAGAAAAGAGGATGGATACCCCTGAGAGTGCCCACAGGAGCCAGGGGAAGCCTGGAGGAGGGAGTGAGACAGCGGCATCTTTGCTGCAGAGGGAATGAAGAGGGACAGCTGTGCAACAATACAGCCCTACCTGCTACTTTTCAGTAATCACCCAATTGAGCTGGCTTTTCCCCCCCTCTCTCCCTTTTCACTATTAAGATTTATGGGGAGGAAGGTGCCCAGCTGCATCTGAGTGCAATAAACCTCTTGTGGCTGGTAAAAACCGAGGAGCTATTCTTCCCGCTTGTTAGCAGTCAGGAAGATGGAAGGAAGTGGGAGGAATCCAGAGGGTGAAGTTTTCTAATGCCTCACTCTTCACTGCCGAACCCAGAGCTATTTATGGTGCAATTATCACCGCAGACAGACTCCTTTATCATCCAGCCAATATTCTGGGTAGAAATCCTATTGCAGTCCAGTCACTCCATACATCATCTGGGCGCAGGCAATGGCCAGGTGAAGAGGTTCTCTTGCAGAGATCATATCTGCCAGACACTGCTGGTCCCTGTCATCCCTGCTCCCCTCTATTTATGACCAGGGAGGAGGCTGTGTCCTTCTGCCCTCCCAGCTGTGTCCAGCACAGTGGGAGCAGGCAAGGACAGTGTAGGGCTGTTCTGCACAGCAATGCCAACAGGGGCTTCCCACGGGAATATGCTCCTGCTGAGGCATGAGAGATGGTTTTTACTAGTAAAACAAACAGGAACAAGTCTGCTGGACTGAGGATGGCTCAGGGCAGCAGAGCGGGGAGAGGGCTTGCAAGGAAGTGACAGGAGGTAAGTTTTGAATCCCATGTGGTTTCATAAATGAGCCATAAGACAGGAGGGAGAGGAGTGAAGCACCTTAGACACAGGCCGTGGCTCTGAAGAACAGTTCCCTGTGTACCCCCACAGCTCTGGAGCACTCTCCTCACCTCCTCTCTGGCCCCATTGCCTGAGTCAGTGCCACAGGCACTGTCCCCAAGGAGTCACCATAGGTGGGCAGCACAGGTCCACTGTCTGAATTTTAGATTTTCTTTTTTCTCTTCCCAAAAGTCCTTTTACTTCAGGGAGGAAAGTGTACCATTCTCCTTAGTCTGTGCTGGAATCCCTCCTGAAGTTTGGCTGCACTTCTCCATGGGGCTAGAGGGTCTCTGAGCAAACTCCCACTCAGACCACTCATGTGGCTGGTTTGGGACAAGATCAGAGAAGATTGGCTCATGGACAAGACCAGAGAAGCAAGGTTTTCTCTTAAATACCCATCTTGAAAAACACTGTGTTGTAGATCCTCTGGTGTCTAATAAAGGTTGAGCACCCCTTTCCCTTCCCCATTGGCAGGTGCCTTTCTTTCCTCTATTTCATTGCCCATGTTCATAGACCTTGCCAGGACCTTGATATATCTGGAAGTCTCTTCCCCTGTGTCAGCCGTGGGTGGTACTGGGCAGCTGCCAGTGGGAACAGGCAAGAACACACGCAAGGCTGCTGAGTCACGTAGCCTAATTTTCCTGGAGAATTGGACTAAACTCCCACCCACCTCACTGTTTCACTGTTTCCACTGCCGGGGCAGAGCTAAGCCCTGGTCTCTGCTCCACTATCCCCTTTATCTTTCCTTGCACAGAGTTGCGTCGCATTTTATACGGGATGAGCCTCAATACTTGCAAGGAATGAAATTCTTGAGGCACAGGAGCTAAAATAACCATCACTCACAGTGCCTGTTTACCTTCTAATTGTCACTGACTCCTGCCTTTTCACGTTCCTGGTGCTTGAAAAGGGAAGAATAGATCTAGGCAATGTAATTTAATACACCAAACATACCAACTTAATTGCAATCCCCATAAGCCAGACACACAGAACTCTAAACAAATTCGATTAATTTATTTCAATTTGCACAAGTCTCCCTCTCAGACTGTAATTAATGGAGGGAAACAATTAAGGTAAACACAGCCCAGCTGAGAGAGCTGTCCTCACTAAAAGTCACATTTTATTTTAATAATGCTGTATTTAGATAAGTTCCATGCTTTTAACAAGTTTCCCATTTCCTCAACATTTAATCAGTCCTGTAAATATTTGCCTGGGCTCAAAGGGTTTTGTGAAATCAGAAAGCAGCAGGGAAAGCAGGAGGCAGGGAGAGACCAAATCACTGATGGGCACTCAGGATGGATGTGGCTGTGGGCAGAGACTCAGGCAAGAGGCTAGTATACATATATATATATGTATGTAAATATATATATATATGGTCCTGTATAACCTCCCTCTCTCCACACACTAGGATGCTCCAAGGGAACACTGACAATAGGTTGCTTTGCCAAGGCTTGCTTTGGTTGGCTGGTGGAGAACTCCCCAAGCAGGCAAAACCCCTCGCCCCCATTTTCTGCAGCAAACACCTGCCCTTTACAATCCTACACACCTACAATTAATTGCTGTTCATTAAGACTTTGACAGACTCCAAGAGACCCATTAGCACCAGCACTGGCTCTCTCTGCAATGCAGTTCAGCGGCACAGTTCCACCTGGACCCTGCCATGGCAGGAGCTGGATGGAGCAATTCTAGGGGAAATCCTGCACCCCTACCACGTGCTCAGCCTCAGGTGTGTCGCTGTTGTGGGACTGGGGACACTGAGGGGGTTAATTCTTCCTCCAGGTTCTCCCTGGGGAGTTGAAAGGTGGCCCTGAATCAGGCAGTATGGGAGAGCTGGGGGGCAGCCCCTTGCTGCTGCCCCAAATCCAGGGGTCCCCAGTTGCAGGTTGGTAGCACTGCTGGTGTGATGTGGCTAAATGGGTTTGGAAAAGCCTTTGGAAAAAGCCTGTCAGTGTAATTCTCTTTACTAATGGTGTGAATTACCCACAGTCATGCTAAGGCAGCTTCATCTGGTGCATCATCCCAGATCTCCTGCTCCTGCTTGGATCAGGGCTTGGCTTTGCACAGTTCGCATGTGCAGCACAGCCAGTGACATGTCAGTGCAGCATCTCCAGAATGCCACTGCACAGGAGGCAAAGGCTTTTGTCCTGCTGCCACTTGATCTCTGCTCAGGGTCACCTTCAGCACATGCCCACCACACCCAACTCTGCTCTGTACAGCACAGGATGGATGTCATGCCACAGGCAGCCTGGACAGCAGAAAGCGACAGCACCGTCGTGTGATGCCAAACACCATCATCGTGTGATTTTTGGGGGCTGTCCTGTGCAGGGCCAGGAGTTGGACTCGATGTTCCTTGTAGGTTTTTTCCAACTCAGCATATTCCATGTTTCAATAATTCTGTTTGTCAGGGTGAACAGGCAGGTCCTAACCCAATTGCTCCAGTAGTGACTCTGATTCTCTTTTTTCATCACTTGTCATTTTTCCACCTTTGAATACATCCCGTGGGTGAGGTAAGTTTCTTGAAAGTGACAGCACATCTGTCTTCATGGCTTTCCTTTTCTTTTCTTTCTTTTTTTTTTTTTTGGAAAAGCAAGAACAATAAGACCCACCTATCATTATACCAACTAGTATTGCTAAAGAGCGGAAAAAATTAGGTGCTGGTTTTCTCCTTTTTCTTCCCACCTTCATTAACTTTAACATGTATGGTGCTTCTCTTCCAGCAGGAGCGTACTTTGTTAGAGAAGATCTTAGCTCAAACAATCTTGTGTTGATTTTCCGCTCTCTGAAGTACCGGCTGGTCTAATTAGTTTGGAAATGCACCATTTGTTTAAGAAAGATGAGGCACAGCCTGACACCTGCTGTATTAATTACTTGCCTCTTTAGCTAATTGCTTGCCCACACTATTAGGTTAAGGAAGTTGTCACCCATGCCTCGATTTGGAGGTGCCAAATAGGAAGGGAGGAAATAGTGCTGCTGGGGAAGGGGTCAGGTTTTGGGATGGTGGAAGTCAGGCCAGTGCTAGGGCTGTTTTCCATCTCCCCAGGAATGTAACAAACAGGTGCAGGAGACATCCTGACATCCACAGAGGTGGAGTATGCATGGGATGGGAAGAGGACCCACTTGGAGAGGGGACCCTTGACTAACAGGCACCTTGTGGGGTGACCTGGGCAGCAGGTTGCCTCTTCCCACCCCAGTCCCTGCTTGTAAAATCCAGAGAGGAGTGTTACATAAGGGCCAGAAATCATTACTAGGTGGTGTTGGGATGCACAGGGGAGGAATGCAAATCCAAGCAGCAGCAAGCAAAGCTCAGTGGCACCTCCTGTGCTGCGGGTCTGCGTGGTTTTTCTCCCCTTAGGGAGTGCCACTGAGAGCCTACACAGAGACAGACCTTTCCCACGGGTCTGGCTGCTGATTTGGGGCTGAAGCTGTCACATGCACTGCCACCAAGCCTGGGGTAGAGAGGCTGGGGGTGTCTCTAAGTGCCAGCCCCTGCCGTGCCAAGCAGGACCAGATCCAGCCTCTCTGCAGGCTCATGGCAGAGGATGAGATGAAGCAGGAGCCTTTGGAGATGAGGAAGGAGCCACTCACAGCTGTCCCAGGTCCTCACAGACAGAGTGAAGCTGTAGCAGCTTGGGATCTAAAGCTGACTAAAACGAACCTTGAAGATGGGAGCACCTCAAGATGGAGAGGGTGGGTGATTTGGTGGGAGCTAGTAATGATCCCAACTTCCACCTCACAGTTTCACCTGATGGTGAGGACACTGGAGTCCCCTCAGCCACGTACATTTGTGGCAGGGTTGGAAAGGTGATAGCATAGAAGTTGTCAGGTCTTTCCCAGCTGATCCCAACTAGATCCCAGCTGTTCAGTGAAATCACTGGTCATCCCAGTGGGGCTGAGAGATAACTGGTCTGCCTTCAAAAGGCACTGTGGGACAGTTCTGTTCCTGCTGTATGCTGGGACAAGGGGTTGCTTCACCTCCCACCTCTGAGCTGAGGCCATGCCCAGCAGGACAGCTGGAAGAGGATGGGGAGCAGGACACCCCATAAGTGCCCCAGTCCCCTGCTCCAGTCCCATGACAGCAAAGTGGCTGGACTGGGGAAAGGGACCCCAAGCACAGACATTGCATGCTTGGGGAACTGGAGGTGGACTCAAAGTGACATCTTGCACCAGTTCCCAGCTTCACTTCTGTGCGGATGGAAAGTTCAGGGCAGCCTGATCGATGCCTGGCTGAGAGTAGGGCTGATTTGGGGGCTGGGGGTGAGAAAAGCATGGCCAAGTCTCTGGTAGCAGCTGCTGCTGCACATCCCCTTCACTGCACCTTCCTCCTCGCCCGCACTCAGCCTCTTCCTGACATCTAGTGGGAGCAGGGCAACACGGCAAAGGGACCAGGAGCCAGCTCCAGACTCCTGGACACACAGACACACACCAGCCACAAGGCCAGGGCTGCCAGAGCCCCCACAGATCACAGCCAGGCTTCACCAGGGCACAGCTGCTTCTATGGAGCATTGCTGGGGAGGAATTCAAGGTAAAATTCCTCACGGAGGTAGTTATTAATGGGCTGGCAGGGACCCTGCTCTGAGACATGGGACCTTTATAGGGTTATCTGTTATCTCAGACCACTTTAGCCCTCTTCCTCTTTGCTGCAGCTGTTCCAGGTTCCCAGGCAGAGTGCACAGCAGAGCTGGGCAGTGGGAGTTCCCTTCTTGCCCTTGGGTTTGGATGGCACCTTTGGGCAGTAGAGGGAACAGGCAAGCTAGGAGCAAGAGAGAGATGAGAGGTGTCCCAGTCGGACATTCCCTCTCCATTCAGGACCACCCTCTCATTTTAGAGAGGGTGCATATCTTCCAGGAACATCTCTCATCCCTAATGCCAGCTGGCAAAAGCAAACCTGCTCCCAGCTCCCTGCCCATGGTTGCAAATGCAGGACAGGGACAGATGATCTCCACAGCCTCGAGAGTCATCTCACACCAGTCAGCATTTCTATTACACTGGTCTCTCAGTTTCCATCCTTCCCCAAAACCTTTAGCTGCACAGACAGGCAGAAGCTCATCCCTGCTGTCTTGTTCCACATACTTTCTGCAATCCAAACCACCTTATTTTTCCCCTTGTTGCCATCTACCCTTGCTGCACCATGTTCACCTTGCTGTCTGAAAGCCAGGATGTCACTTTTCCATGTGTCCCCAAATGTTCTCGTGATGGCAAAGTACTTTTATCAAGGAGCAGCTAAAAGTTAAACACCAGCAACAAAACAACAACAAAAAAGGTCTTTATTTCAATGACCAGCAAGAAAATGTAATTCCAAGATCAAAGATGTTAACACAAACTACAAAGCGCTCCAAGCAAACTGGAGTGATTTGCATGAATCCATTCCTGGAACAGCCAGGCAGGTGTGGCTCTGGTCCCTGGCTCTTCCCTAGTGTGGATATGGTGCAGAGCCACACTGCTGCCAGCATTCCCCTTCCTGGAGGGACCTGTAGGGAGCTCCCACACCTGGAGAATAGGCAACTTGGGGTGTAGGTCAGGGGCTCAGAGTAAGGGTGTCACTGGGTAAGCTCCCATTGACCCTGGGGAAAAAAAAGGCACTTCCCAAACTTGTGTCATCCTGCGTGCACCTGCCCTGGGACTTTGAGGCATCCCTTCATCACCTACCCCTGCCCATCCCAATCTGACATCCCTGATATTCTGAGGATATGGGCCTTTGGGGGAGTCATGGTGCTCCACAGGCAGCAGCAAAGTGGGGCAGAACATGGCTCAAAGGTGGAGGAGCAAATCCAGCTCCGAGTTGTCTGCAGCTGCCCTGTGCTCACTGGGGAGCAAGCCCTCAGCTCCCCCTGACTTTCACTCCAGGGAGGCACTTTGATGGAGAGGAGGGACAGAGACTTCTCATTCCTGGAGAAAGCAGGAGAGGGAAAGGCAGTGGCCCTGAGCAGGGATTTCTCCTGGGCTATGTCCATAGCTGGGCAGAGCTATGCCCAAAGTCTCCCACTCCAGGTTCAGGCCAGCAACATATGCAGTAAGGATCACTGCAGCCCCAGCCTGATTTTCTTTCTCACACACACATTCAACAGCCCCTTACCCTGATTTTCTCCTGAGGAGGCAGAAACTTCACAAGAAACACTGAATAGGGAACAATTGCAGTAGTCAAGGAGCAGAAAGTCTCACAAAACCACTTTCAAACTTAACTCCCTCAGCTCCTTCCAGCACACAGGTCCAACCCTGTAACCTGAACCCAGCCAGGCTTGGGAACAGCAGCTTTTGAGAAGGGAGAAGAGCACCAACCTTGCCATATTCCCCCCTCCCACAACACTGGAGCCAGCAGTCAGGGAAATGGCTGGCAGTCTCCCAGGAAAGGGGCTGGGGGGCTCAGCACAGCAAACACAGCACAGTACCAAGCAGAATGGTGGGAAGGGGTCATCTGGACCTGGGTGTGTTCAAAGAGAGGCATCTCCTCACCATGTGGCCATGGAGGTGTTTAGGAGCAGGACCATGAGTTTCAGATTGTTTAATTCAACCTTTCTTCTTTTCAAATAGAAATTAAGTAAAAGTAGTAAGCTAAGGCACAACCATCAGCTCCCAAGGCTGGGGAAAGCTCTTGGCACTTCCCTGCCTCCCCAGTGCCACCTCCTCCAAGCCTCTAAATCTGCTGCAGAGAGCAGGACCAGCCACCAAAACCCTTATGTTGTCCTTCAAAGTGAAAGAGCCAAAAACTGAGGTGAACCTGGCACTCAGTCCTCTGCCCTAAGGAGAATCCTCCTTAGCACAAAAGCCACCACTCAACAAGTAAGATCTTGGCACTGGAGACACAACCCAGCTCTCCATCCCGGTCCCCCTTTTGGGGGCACAGCAGTGGCACCAGGCAGCTCACAGAGGTGGCATGGACGGCATAGTGTCACTGGCACTGCAGCACCAGCCCCACCGAGCTCCCTTCGGTGGGTGGAGGGGGGATCAAACCACACACACAAACCCGTGAAGCAACACAGAACCCCAAGGGGTGGAGATGTGCCCCAAGAGAGGGCAGGGCCGGGGTCAGACCGGGCCACGGGGGCTGCGCTGGGGCAGTGGGGGCCGGGCTGGGGGCTGCTGCAGGAGGGCAGCCAGGACTCGCTGCAGCTGCATCAGGCGGGCACGCAGAGAGGTGCAAGAGAAGAGGTTCAGCTGGTAGGATGGGTCGAGAGGCAGGATGGAGATGAGCCACCAGCACCACGTCGGGCCGTCTGCCGAAGCCTGAGGGGAGAAAAGGGAGAGACCCCCACATCAGGAGCCACAAGGATGGCTTCCAGGTGGCATCACTGATGGGAAATAGTTGGCCTTGTCAGCTTTGGCTAAGGTTTCTCTGAACGGCCCTTTTGTCTGCCCAAGCACAAAACTGCTGGACAAACTAATTTAACTTCCAGACAAGCATTCCCCAGGGAGTCTCCAGACAGAGATGTAACCAGTAAAAAGTCTATTCTACAGAAGAAATAAAATATCTTGTGCATTTCCTTGTTTAAGGCAATGCTTTTTGTAAACATGGGCCAAATCCTGCATGATCAATGTTTTTGGGGCACTGACCAGGCAAGGGCAGTCACTGGGCACTGCTTTTGTAAACCAGCTTTTTTAAAACCTGAGCCAAACTAAGAGGGAAAAGCTCAGTTCAGCTGATGGAGGGATGAGTCTTTCATAATTCCTGAGCACATCATTAACATGACTGCGGGCCAGGACAGCCCTAGACTGGGACAAGCCAGCAAGAGCATATTTTCAACTATCCAGATGGAAACACTTTCTTGAAACACTGAAAATTACGTCTTGGGACTTTTTTTCCTACAGAATCTGAATTTGCCAGAGCAATTTAATAAGCAAACTGGATCCTGTCCTCTTAGCTCCTTGCCTCTGGCCAGCTATGGCTGTCTCAAAGGATCACAATGAGAGACTGCAGACTCGCTGAGCTGTGGTGTCCATTTCTTTGTCCATTTCTTTTTTTTACAAAGTGTTTCCAAATGCAGACAGTTCAGTTTCTCAGTTCTTATTTAAGAAAAAACTGGAAAAGACTTTAAAACTTGGTGCTCAGTTTCCATAAAGTAGCGTTAAACAGTTTTATGAGACAAGCCCTGCCACCCCTCTGAATGAGAGATGCTCTAACAGGGCAGAAAAACTGGATTTCTTTTGTTCATCGTGGGGGGAAGCCGAGTAGGGAAGCAGGGTGGTTAGTGCTGGAATAGCACTGCTTCAGAGGCTTTCTTGGTACCCTCTCTGTTTAGAGCATCCCTTCCCTCGAGGCATTACCTGGATGTCCTCCTCCTTCTCCGGCAGTGGCCCATGCTGCATCAAGATGTGCCTGGAGGCGAGGTCTCCATGCTCACAGAACCGCTGAGCCAGGCGGTAGGTGCTCTCGTGCAGGCACTGCAGCTCCTGCAGCTCCTCCCCGGCCACCTGCGTGGAAGGAAAAGGGGCGCAGAAAGTGTCCATGGGGAGGTTCTGTCCCACCATAGCCCGGGATGTTGCCTCCCCCTGCCCTCACCTTCCTGTCCTCCAGGTACTCGATGTCAGCAGTGTGGTAGCCGTCCCTGTGCCCCCGGCTCAGCACCCGGAACCGCCGCCGGCCGATGGTGTCCACCAAGGACCGCCCGTCCGCCAGAAGCTCCACCTGACGGATCTCCAGCATGCACCCATAGTCAGCAAAACTGGAGGGAGACACAGAGGGAAAAGAGGGGCTGAGATGGGATACTGGTGGGAGAGAGATGCTTCTCCTCAAGGTACTATCTCAGGACCAGGTTTTGGAGGGGGCAGTTTCACAGATTCACTCAAATCTGTTCATAGAATCACAGAATGGGTAAGGTTGGAAGGGACCACAGTGGTCCAACCTCCCTGCTCAGACAGGGTCATCCCAGAGCACATGGCACAGGATTGCATCCAGATGGTTCTGGAGCATCTCCAGTGAGGGAGACCCCACACCCTCTCTGGGTAAATCTGGTCACCTGCACAGTACAGAGGTTCTTCCTCAAATTCAGGTGGAACTTCCTGTGCATCAGTTTCTGCCTGTTGCCTCTTGTCCTATCGCTCAGCACGACTGAACTGCTGAGTTACCACTTGCTGCTGGGAGGGCAGGGAACAGCAAGCACAGTGCCTGTACTCCCTTGGATTTGCCATATACCAAAATTACTCAGGTCCTCACACTCCCCTGATGTCTAGTGGTCCCAAAGACACCAGTCCTTGCAGTGATGTCTTCCCAGAGCCCAGAAAGTGTTATTTATCTCATTTCATTTGAACAGGAATGGAGCACAAGGAGGATATGCCATGTAAATGCAGGTACTTAGCAGAATACTTGGGATAGATGCCTAGAGATTGAGCCCACCTGAGATCTGTCGATGCTACCAGGAACATATGGATGATCAGGCTGCACCAAACAAAGGTGTATTTAACCCAATGCCCTCTCAGAGCTTGCTAAAGACAAAGTATGAGAAATATGGCAATTTTCAAGGGCTCATTAAGAGGAGCTGGAGGTCACAGCCAGGAAGCCATGCAGCTCAGAGATGTCCTGAGCCAGAAGCTGTTCCAAGAATGTTGTATTTAATAGCCACCATTGGCTCTGCAGAGCTCCAGTGCTGGCCTGATTCCTTGCCTGGCTGGTGGTGATGCTGGGAGGCAGCAAGACCCCATTTCACTCTGCTCTGTGAGGAATGCACCACCTTCCGGCTGATTTTATCCCTGAGGTGCCACAAGACAGGAAGCATCTCTGAACTACTCAGAATTTTAGGTGTTTGGGGCTGGGGCAGAGGCAAGCTGCCTTGCCCAGGAACTCACCTTTTCCCATTCTCATATATGCACATGCCAAACCTCCTTGTGCCGGTCTCCTGGCACCGCCGGATCATGAGGCGGTAGCGAGGCTCAAAGACGTGCAGAGGGCAGGCAATTCCTGGGAAGGACATCGTGCATACAAAGATGGGGATGTTCTTGGTCAGGCTGAGGGACAGGAGGAGAAACCACTGTGACACATCCCCAAGTAAATCCCATCCCAATGCATCATCTTCTTTCTTGAAGTAGGTGTGTCCTTCACCCCAAGAAGTGATGCTCTGGCACAGAACAACACTAAAGCTTCCACTTGGCTCACTAAGAGCCCAAAGATAGACCGTCCACATAAAAGCACCTTGCAAAGATGATCCTCACCCCAGGTGCCTCATGCAACACGTTCACACCCACCCAGCACTGCTGTGATGTGGTCCTGGATGTGAGGCAGATACTGCTTCAGCAGAACCAAGCCAGAGCAATGGTATGGGGGTGTGGACAGCTCCTCAGAGCCCCTCCCAGCCCCCATGTGCACGCACACACACACGAGCAGATTCCTGCTTACTTGGAGAGCTCTGCCATCTCAGCCTGGTGCATCTCCCGACGCTCGGCCAGCTGTGCAGGGAAGGTGGCCAGCATGATGTCCTGCAGCAGCACAGTGGGGCTGTACCTTCCAGCCTTCAGGTACTAAAAGAAATTAGACCCAGAAATAGATTGGAGAAGAGCAGGGAGGAAGTCCTGAGGCCCTGCTGGGCTCTGAATCACACTCACTTTTATTGGAGCTGAGCATACTTTTACACCAGAGGAAGTCAGAGATAAAACCTATCAGGGGATGTTAAGCCATCTAAAAGGACAGGATGTCAGGTCCACTGAGACCTCCAGACACAGCTCAGAGCCAGGGCCCATCCAACACAGCCTCCTGTCTCTGACAGTGATGCAGTCCTTGTATGACAACCTAATTTCCCTGATGGTCTCATCCAAATCCCTTTTCATTAAAGATTAAATCAAATCTCCAGGCTAGCAGGTTTTCCATCCATTTCCATTTTTAAAAGCAATTAGCATTCACTTCTTTCTCTCTCAGCCCTGTTTACAATCTCACTAAATCACTGTGGCGTCTTGTGGAAATGAATCTCTTGGTCTTAATTATCAACTGTCTGGTCATTCCCATGTGAGTGGAGCTGACACTGCTGTGCCAGGGAGCTGCTAACATAAGAGCATTGCATCTTCCCACCCCAGCCCCAGGCATGCTGCCAGCAGCCAGAGCTGTTCCCAGCTCTCCCTTGGGCTCCAACCCATGGGACATACGTCCTCACCTCTCTCAGGCTCTGTTTGCAGAGGGGGCAGTTGGGCCGGTGGTCCAGGCAGCGTTCGAGGCACTCCTTGCAGAAGGTGTGACCACATGGTGTTGTCACTGGCTCAAAGAACATCCTGCAAGGGATGATCAAAGTCAATAGATTGCAGAGAGCAACAAAGGGAAAGGAGTATAAGTAAGTCCAGCTGTGTGCACTCAAAGTTGTCGTTTTCCAGGCCTGGCTCAGCACCCTGGTTTGGACACCTTGGCCAGGCACAGCCCCACAAAGCTCTCAGGGATTGCAGAGGCCCAGGTAGAGCAGATCAGGGTGGCCAGGGCTGTGGGCACAGCTTTTAGTTTTCTCTTCCTACAATTTCAAGGCAACACCTTCCTTCCCCACCCTGCAGGTACAAAGGGCCACCACTGCTTTTGGTCTTTGACCCCGCTGAACATCCCCACTTCCACACCTATCTCACAAGGGATACAGACTTAATGATGCTATGTCCTGACACAGGGTAATCTGAGCTCCTGCAGCCTGGCAGGGCATAGCATGCCCCTGCCCCTCCCTCTTATCTCTACTGAAACCTACCTCTCAGCAGTACTCAGGACCAAGTTTGCTATTAAGATGTGAAGAAAGATGCACATCAGTAAAGAAAACCCAGCAGGTGCTAACTCTTCATCCTAAAAGCTCTCCTGCCAGTGAACTCACCGTATGCAGAGGGAGCACTCCAAGTCAGATATGCTCAGTAGCTCCCCAAGGCACAGCTGGGTACACTTTTCTGCTGCTGTTTCCTCTTCATTATCTGGTGGCAAAAGAGAAGGAGAGAGAAGACAACCCCCCATTTCAACATAGAAAATTAATCTGCTTTCTGACCTTGTTCTGAGGCATAACTGCCACACAGCGTGCTTTGAAAGTACCAGAAACAAAACAAAACCACTATGAAATACAAGATAAATGCCTCCATTAACCCATCCATGTTCATCCATAGCTGGTACATCAGTGGGTCTCGTGGTACTTGGTAGAGGATAGGTGTTATCTCCTTTTGCAGGCAGGGAAACTGAGGCACTGGAAGGTGAAGTAGCCTAAGAAGCTCCAGGATGAAAGTCTCTGGAGACCTGCCATGACTCATCATCACTGCTTTATGCAAACCCAGGTACATGATAGCCACCTGGCTGAATGCTGATGACAAGTTAATGCCAATGGAAATTCTGCTTCCACAACTTATGACATGAGATCTCCCTCACATAGAAGTTTAATCTAAAGTAAAACCCACCTAAACCCATGGGAACCAAAGAAAGCCTCTCCCTTAAAGGGAACAAGGGATGTCAGGCTTTAGCAAGAACTTGTCACCAAGCTAGCGCCAAAAGTTTGGTGTAAGTTCACCAGCTCAACACAGGCAGATTGGATGGCTCCTCCTCACAGGTATGAGAAGTGGTGAATGTGCTGGCCAGAGCTGCCCATGGGACATCTGCTCACGGAGCTGGAGCGCAGGGCAAACACCAAGTTCTCGGTGCCAAAATGGATTTTAAACAAGCATTTTGCATGAGACAACATTCTGGTACCTTTGGTAACACTCACCTACCAACCACTGGCTCTGACTCTCTGCCAAAGTCTCCGGTTCTTGCTGTTGCACCAGCTGGGAAAGGGTGGCTGTCCCCTGGTCAGGCTCAGACCCAGTGTCCCCTCTGCCATCTGCCGGCTCACCGTCCTGATCCTGCACACAGCAAAGACAAAATCCAGCCCAAACCCTCTTCTCCTTTCGAATGCACAGCCCCCTTTGTCCCACCAAGCCCATTAGCATCAGGAGCCTTTCCGGTGTGTTGCTGTACATTAACATCTTGCACCTGCAGAACAGCAGACAGTGTGGCCTTCAGACATTCCTGCTTATCACATGGTTAAAACATGGGTTCACTATGTCCAGACCTATTACCTGCTACCTGGTGTATCTGAGACCATTCTCTTTGATTTCCCTCCTCTCTCCAAACTTGCTAAATTTGTCTATAAAAGGCAAACAGCAAAATATAAGCTTTCCTTAAAAGCCACTGATGACCTGTTCTCAGATGAAAAAAAAAAAATAAACCTCACTTTTTTTCCTTTTATTTTTTTCTCAATGTAGTGTGACTTGGGTGTTTTAAATGCAATGGGAGTCTAAATTATTACCAGCAGTATCGCAGGATAAAACTGGGAGAAGAATGGAGACAGAAAGAGCCTGTTGTTTCCTCAGTCCCCACAGCATCAGCTCTGATGGTATCTGCTCTCCCACCCTGCAGCACCTGCAGACTCTCACTCCAGCACGCAGCCATGTGCATATGGCTACAGTCCTGTACAGCCTTCCCTTATCACACCTCCTTTCCTATCACTGGAAAACCCCAAACTGGGACATTCCAGAGGGCCATTAAGCTTCAAGGCAGACTCAGATGATTGCAGGGTCTTACCTGAGCTTGTGTGGGAGATGATGGGAGCACAGGGCTCCCTCCATTGACCTGGGATCCAGCTGGGCTCAGATGTGCATCACCCTCATGTGCAGCAGCCGTGGCAGGCTTAGGAGCATTGTCTTGCAAGAGGATCTGCAAGGAGAAAGCAGGGGTTGGGAGATGTCAGGGGAAAGAAGCACTGAGGTGGGTGGGCTGCCAGGCTCTCTCTTTCCCCAAAGCAGCTTCCTGCTCACTGCAGGATATGTTTGGATTAGTTGTTTTAGTGCTGGCTAAGCACTCAGTTGAGTCCTCCAGAGCACAAGGACATCTCCCTGTGTGATCTGAGGGCACAGGAACCCACCATGGTACAATGCACACACCTTCTCCCTCTCTCTTTTAGCAGGGTGGAAATCAGGACTGAGTGTCAGGCAGTGTTCCCACATCAGCAGGGCTTCAGCTCTCTGTCCCATCTCCAGAAGCACCTTCCCTTTCCTGAAGAAGGCCTGTAGAGCAGAAAAACCTGTGGTGACTATGGGACAGTGACCAGCTGAGCATGTGCCACTTCAGCTCCCACTTGAGCCCTAAGGGAATCTCCCTCCAGCCTCCTGCCTGTTCCCATCCCGAGCCAAAGTGTCTGGACACGTCACTGTTCCTACGCTCAGACTTGTCTAAAAAACCGCAAGACTGTCCAAACTGCAGCAGTTGCAAAAGCCAAGCCTACAGAGAGCTGGAGTCAAGGGCGGACATGGTGACAAACTTCTCCCAGTGCAGCACTTGCTGCCTGGATTGGCAACCTAATGGGTCTGTCAAGTATATTTCTGAGCAGGATGAATCCAATGGCTGGGAGAATTCAGGAAACAGGGAAATTGCTCCCTACAGTCCTGGAGGCCAAGTGCAGTGGGCCAGTGGGGTCTCCTCTTTGCTCACCTCGTGCTTTCCAGGCTCTGTCCTGCACACGGTGTCCAGGTCCTCCAGTGCCTGTGGATACTGCCCCAGTGCCACGAATGCCTCTGCCCGGCACAGCCGCAGGGAGCTGGAGTCTGGGGCTGGCAAGAGAAATGCTGTCACTTGTGATGAGTCCATGGTGAGGCAGCAGGGCTGGATAAGGCTGGGGAGATGCCCCCACAGTGGGACAGTCCCTGTGCCACTGCCTCATGCTGAGCACAGCCAGGTCCTACAATGCTCTTCAACAGGAGTCACCAGCCTCATAAGTCTCTGCAAGGAAGTTATTTTCCCTAAGTATCTAGTTCTAAACTGTTCAAGGCTCTTCCCTTTGTTTTTTCCCCCATATTCTCCAAACACCCTCAGCCAAGAGGCCCCATCACTGCCCTGGGGCTCAGCCATGCTGGGATCTGGGCTTTCATCCATCTTTTGGGAATACAGCAAAAAGGTTCTACTACACACATAGTCCCTATGGGGCTGTGGCCATGGGAGGCTCTGTAATGTGATTCAGCCAGTAGAGCCACAATAACATGTTACCAAACAAGATTGCAGCTGTGGATACCTGAATTCCCAACCCATCAGGGAGCCTCCCAGGCCCACCTGGCTGCCACTGTTCTCCCAGAGCAGAGGAGAAGCTGGGGGGGATGCAATAATCTGCCTCCACTGTATGAACTGAGGTTTCCGGGTATCACAGTGCTGGGTGCCCCACATGCTCCTGCCTGTTCCTAAATAACTGGCAGTGAGATCCTCTTCTTTCCTGCCTTGGAAAACAACATAAAGTCTACCAGCAGTGCCAGTAGGGGAATTAGGATGTCAGGGAGAATGAGCAAGCAGCACCACAAAAGCCCACAGTGAGAGTAACCAGGTGTGGTAATGTTTGTGGGTTTAAACTGCAGAGATTTCCAGACCCACCCCATTATATCACAGCTCATGGAAGTGACCTACATCCATTGCTGTGCTGGCTTTCCAGCTCAGGCAATGGGGTTGTGCATCCAGCCCTGGATCCCCCCAGCTCTGAGCATCAGCCCATGGCTGCCGAGGATTGGGGTTGGGGACTTGCTGCTCCCTGATCCATTTGGAGAGGCCCCCAGTGTCATGCACATCCCCTCACTGGCTCCCAGTTCACATGGGATGGTGGTAGGTCCAGCATAGGCAGCATGTGTGGTAGCTTTGCAGGATGCTGGCACTGAGGCCAACCTTGTATCATAAATTAGGCACCTTTTGCAGGAACTGCTGCTGCATTCACTGTGGCAAAGTGGTGTGGACTACATTGCCTCACTGAAGGGCCAGTAACTCTCTCAGATGCAAGCTGGGTCCATGAGCCTGGCTGGCAGCCCATCAGCAATCATCAGGAGACATCGCTGATGATGATGATGTCTCCTGAGCTTCCAAACCTGACAGCACTTCCTCCTGGCCCGGTTCTGACATGGTGCTGATGCAGCTCTGCCAGCAAACTGCGGGTCAGGACTAGCAGGTCTATGACAGCCAGGCACAGGAAGCATCCACCCACTCCCCTGCTCCCCTCTGATGTCACCATGCCCAGGCACCCACCACTTCTTATAAAGCAGAGGAGGTTCTGCCATGGCTATTTCCTCGTTGTCCCCCGTGCCCAGTGTGGAGCACAGGGAGACTTTGCTCCTTACCTGGTGCCACTCTAACCCAGAGAGCAGCAGAGAGCCCAGGCTGCTCCTGCTCCAAGGCTGCCCTGGCCACAGAGCTGTGCAGCAGAACAACACCTGATTCCTCAGAGCTTGTTTTCATTTATGGTATTAGCTGAGACCTTAGGGCTTAAGTCAGTGGTAACTTTCTGCTCAGTATCCTATTCCACAAGCACACATCCAGAGACAAAATATCCCAACCCCTAATGACGGGTTGGGATGAAGAAATGGGTACAAAGTCTAGAGGCTTATTTTCCCTGTGGGCAAACCCATTTGAACATTTGTATAGCAATAAAGTAACTATTTAGGAAAAAAAACCTCATATGTGTAAAATGGGGCAAGGAATTCTGCATTTCTTTTCTGTTGCAGCTATTTTTGATCTATGATATCACTAGACAGCAGGGCCATAAGCCAGCTGGCAGCTGGACAGACTCACCAGCCGCCGTGCTCCAGGCGTGTCAGAGGGCCTCCTGTGCTACGTGTTACAGTGCATTTTTCTGCTGTTCACTTAGAAAGAATGAAGCTTAAAAGCTGACAGCTTATTTTCACCCAAGCAGAGCTGTTGTGCTGGCTGGGCTGAGTGGGGCACTGCAAACTGGCCCGTCATTCCCACGGGTCAAACATTTATCAGGGGGTCTGCTTGAAAGTGAAAGGAAGCCCAGAAGAAGCTGTGCAGCTGAAAGCTGTCTGCAGGAGTTGGAAAACACTTCCCAAAAGCACCACCCACGTGGCTGAGCCTGGCAACACCAGGAAGCACAGGTTCACTGGAGCTGAGGCTGTCCCTGCAATTTCCTTATTGCCCTCAGCCAAACTTTCCTGTCCTTCGGGGAACAGAACGTGCAGAGCTTGCTTCCTCTTTATACCCAAAGAGGCTTTTTAAAAAGAGATACATCCCAATCAGGGAAAAGCCTGGCAATAAGACAAGAAGTACTGGAGAGCTCTACATGTGCGTTTGCGCGGAAGGACGGGGCATGCAGGGAGAGACCGATGGCTCTGGAGGTTGCATAAAAGGACCTGTTTTCTGCTGCCAGCACCAGGATCGACCGGTCGGCTCAGCCCTTCGTTTCCAGGCATACCCTGAACCTCTGGCACTTGTCTCGCAGCAGGCGATGCATACGAGCCTGCGCTGCGGGAGGAGAGCTGAGCGCTGTCATAGAAACGCCGCGGAGAAAGGAAGGTCTGTCTCCGTCGCCCCAACCCCCTGCTCAAGACGCATTGTATAACCCCTTTTACTTAAGTATTACTTTCCAATAAATCCACCGACAGCCACACATTAAAGCAGATCAACCTCCTCACCCCGGGCCCGATCCTGGCCCTGTTGGCAAATGTCTCGCCAGAGGGAGGGGGGGCCAGGATGTGGTGCTGCCCTGCACCGTGGGGCTGGCACAGCAGCTCGGCCAAGGCTGTGACCTCGCCAGGCTCTGAGGCAAGGACGTGTCCACCCCGGACTGGAAAAGTCCCAGCCGCTTTATATAATGCCCTCCGCTCCCAGGCAGAGCTCTTCCTCTGACCCTGAAATGCTGCCGGGCGGCAAGACACGAGTATCTGTGTGCTGCTCTTTCATCTCCAGAAGCACGTGGGCAATGAGCCACAGGCAGCGAGCCCTGACCACGGCCCTGGCAGCGGGATGAGCTGCAGGGCTGGCAAGGCAGCCCACCGCTCCCACCACCTTGGAAATGGAAGAAATGCCCAGCAGCTGCACTCCCATCCCATCCCCATCAGCCCTGCCTTACAACACTTACAGCTCCGGACTGTGCACTCTCGGAATGCCATGAGATGCTGCACAGTGACCTACATTGGTACTCACACCGGTAACCACCTGCTCCAACAGCCCAGCCCGCGCATCCCCGCCCCTGCTATTGGGCTGTCCCGCCCCGCATCCCGCACCCCTCCACCCGCACTCCCAGCCCCTGTGCCCGGCGGACCTTACCCAGCTCGACCCCTCTCTGCGCCATCCTCAGCGCCTCCCGCGCATCCCCGCGGGCGAGGCGGTCCCGGGCGCGCTTGGCCAGCCCTGCCAGGCGCTGCTCCGGCTCCACGCACCGCTCCAGGAGCCCGCACAGCACCACGCTGCTCCTCCTCGCCGCCCCGACGCCCGGCGGCTCCAGCCGCTCCTGGCACAGCGGGCAGCGCTGCAGCCCGGCCCCGCCGAGGCACGGCTTGCAGAAGGAGTGGCCGCAGGACACGGTCACGGGCTCCCAGAGGAGCAGGAGGCAGCAGGGGCAGCGCAGCAGGTCGAGGGGCTGCGCGGAGGGGGACGGCGGGCACGGGGGGCTGCTCATGGCCAGGGGTCCCGCCCTTGGGGACGGGGAGCTGCCCTGAGCACGGGGAGCTGCTCTTGGGGACGGAGAGCTGTCCTTGGGGCCGGCGGTGCCCACACGCCCCGCCCCGCTCAGTCCATCCTCCGCGGGGCTCCCGTCCCGGCCGACAATGCGGCGGCAGCTCCGCTCCCGTCCCGTCCCGTCCCGTCCCGTCCCGTCCCGTCGGACCGACCCCGGCGCCGGAGCTNGCCGGAGCTGCCCGTGCCTCCCTTGGCCCCCTCCCCGCCCCGCCCCGGCCGCGTTTCGTAACACAGCCCGCGGTACCGGGGGCGGCCCCGGGCGGGGCTGGGTGTTCGTGTGCGGGGGTACCGACCCGCCGGGGACCCGGGGGGCTGCGGGGAACCGGGTGCGGGGTACAGGAGAGCACTCGAGATGAATGAAGCCTTGCGAGGGGCGGTGGAGAGCTCTGCACCAGCTGGGCACGGCGGGTCTGGGGCGCTCTGAAACAGGACCAAGGTGCAGGCAGAGTGTTAGGGGGTGTTTTGGGGTGCCCCAGTGTCATAGAAACGCCACCCCAGTGTGTGGCCAGAGCACTTTGGAGCCACTCATGGTGTAAATGGGGTGCTGTGGAGCAGGGCTGGGGCACAAGTCCCGGAGCACACAGGGTGCTCTGTGATGGGAGCACGAGGGTGGGATGCTCCAGAGCAGCCGGTCACAGGACACTTGGGGTTCCTTACCTGGCTGAGACTCTCCAGAGTGAGATTGGGGTGCTGTTGTGGTGCTGTGGGGCAGCGGGGCCAGTGAGGCTTGGGTGCAACAGGTGCCTCTTTGCAGACCCCTCCATGGAAACCCACCATAGCAGCCTGTTTGGAAGGAATGCTCAGGGCAGGAGATGCATGGGAAACTGTGTCTCCCTCAGATGCTCTGGTTTTCCAGAAGTGGACAAGTTCAGACCCCACATGGGGAAAATCCCCATCCCACTCATGGACCTCCAGGATGGGCTCAGTGTGCATCTTCCAACCACACAACTGTGCAGCAAATCATCAGCAGCTCTTGTGTAGCAGGTGCTGAGAAAAGCAGATGAAATCTGGCAACTCTGGAGCTTAGTAGATCAGACTTTATATAAGGATGATGCATATTCCCCAAGGGCTCATTTGTGTGTCCCCAAAACCAAACTGAACCCATGCACGTAGTGGAAGGGATGCTCAGGGCAGGAGTTCACCAGCAGGACATGAGTAGTGGTGAAACCCATACCCCACTGAAGGAGTGGCTGGCAGAGGTTTCAGCTATGGAGCAAGTTTTGTTTCAAAATCTACTGCAATTGCACTAAACAGCTCATGAGTGGTTTTAAAAACTCAACAAGTAAGCGTTTTATGTGGTCTTGGAAAGCTTTGCTGCTTTTTCCGTTATCTTTTTAAGTGATCCCTCCAGACTGGAGAAATCTCAGCACTGCCCCAAAAACCTGAGCATGGCATTAGGGACAGTGATCAACCTTGACAGCACTGGGGGTCTGTCTGGGACTCTGCTCTATGGGGGACATTTTCTATGTTCCACACCCACAGAGTCAGTCTTTGGTTCTCCTCCCATAGGGACCTTTCACATCACTTCCCTCAGCAGTTCTCCCATGGGGATTTCTCAGGTGCTCAAGGCTCATTCACACCAGACACTCTCCTCTCATGGTTTAGTTCTCACCGTGCCTTGTTTTTCTGCCAAACCCTGGCTATTCACTAAAACAAGATTGTCACCAGGGGGTCCTCACCATTTTTACCTCCAGATTATGCCTCAAGAAGGGCACATTCATGGCTCCTGAACCATAAAATGAGTGTGACTTTAGCTACAGTGTCCAACCTTGCAGTGATGTGCTTGCAAAGTGCTCTCATAACCTGTTGGTGTGGCTCAGCCTGGGAGCAGCAGCCCTTTGCCAGCTGCCATCAGGTGAGGAGTGGAGCATCTTTCATCACCTAGGCAGTTCCTCTGGGAGACACTGGGTTGTTCGCCTGGGACCTGCCTCATTCTTTCCCTCACCTCCTGATTCACTCCACAACCATTCTCACGTGTGTGGGCTCTCCAGTGCCTCATAAGCTGCGAGGACGTGCTGCTGCCTTTGCATAATACAGTTTAAAATCAATCAACCACGACACGAGAGTCCATTGGAAACCAGGCTTCATTAGTGCCAGGGCAAGAACAATTTGTTTTCTTCATTCCACCCAGAGCTGAGCTGGTTCTGAACTCCGAGTGCCTTCTCTTGTCACTGCCGTGTTTGTGCTGACTCAGTACATAACTGCAAAAGAAAAAAAAAAAGCTTTAAATGCTTAATGCTAACCATTCTGCTGGCCAGAAGAGAACTTCACATGTTGCATAACACAGGACAGAGCACACTGTGTTTAGGAACTATCTGCTAAGCACAATAGGACTTTTTTTTTTTTTTTTCCAATTTAGAGGTGGGAAACAGCCCGAGTCAGGGCAGGGTGAGGAGTTCCAGGTGTTGCTGCAGGGGAAACCAGCTCCTCCTCTGGCTCCCAGCCACACGTCCGCTTGTGCTTCGGCTCCAGTACAGCCTCATTAATGTGGTCCAGACTGTTGACAGCCCAGCATGGGGATCAGGGATTTCACTCTGGCTGTGTTTCCTCATTTTTAGTGCATAAATATTTATTGCAAGCACTGACACTTGGTTTTGACACACTAGGGATTAAGGAGTGGCTCTGAGGTGACAGCACTTTCCCAGTGCTGCCTTTTTATATTCAGAGAAAGGAGGCCTGTGTGCTCCTTAGGGTGTCTTCAAAGGCACCAAAAGAACTTGTAAACAGGAATAAGAAACCTGAATGTCATGACCTCTTTTCCACACTGCCATTCCTGCTCTGCCCACCAGCCTCCTCCTGCATCATCAGACCTGAAAGTCCTGTTGCACAGAGGTAAAACAAGTTTCTCCATTTCTAAAGCCAGGGAAGGAGGAAAGCATCAGCATCCCAGACAGGGAGGAGTGTTGCTATCAGCAAGGGCTATGTGGGGCTGACAGTGTCATGCCTAAGTGCCAGGCAGCCTGCTGGGTGATTAGGGAAAGAGCCAAGGCCAAATCCAGCCTCAGCACCTGTGCAGACCCACTCGTGCCCCCGTGGCTTACAGCACCCTTTCAGCAGCGCTGCACCTGAATGCTGTCTGTCTGCAAGCCTTCAGAGTTGGCTAAAAGAATTATTTTTACACCTCAGTACATGCAAATAGCATGCAAGGAGTTATTTGCATCATTCCCCTCCCAGCCTGTCAACAAACACATAGGCTTCCTGGAAGTTTTGCTTTCTTTACAAAATAGTATTTTTAGATCCAGGATGTTATTCAACCAGCAGGTTTGCCACATGTGGTTCAAAGCTGGTCCTGGGAAGTGAAGGAAAAGGAAGTGGAAGCAGGTGGTGTGGGAGACTTTGTCCAGCAGTCACAGCACAGCTGCACCTTTTCTCTCCAGTCTCTAAGAGGAGCTGCTCCATGCCTGGTTTTCTCTTGGCAGAGGCAAACAGATTGCCACAGTGCTCCATGAGGTTTGGGATTTGAGGTCTGCCCTGTGCTGACCAGGCACTGGGCAGAGAGGAATCATATAAATTATATGGTGTTGTTCCCAAGTCCTGAAACTGCTGCTTGAGAGTTCAGAGAGGTCCTGACTCTCTCAGTAAGAAGGATCAGATGTAAACAGGGTTAAGGAATTAAGAAAACTTTTAATATTTTTTCCTTCTGAGTCATATAGGCTTTGCCTGAGGCGGCATCTTTCCTAGAGAAATGAGTTGACTTTCACATGAATTGGTGGGACACAGAGCTGCAATGTAATGATATCTCAGTGTTCATGTAACTGGACTTATGCCTGAACTGGAAACTCTGGAAACTGGAGAGTCACAGCGGGAGAGCCCAAACCCGTCACTGACTCATTTTAGTCTCTTGAGCCAAACATCTTGGCAAAGAGGTTGGCAGAACATTATTGCTCTGTCTTGAAAGGAAGTTCCACATAAAGTGGATGGATATGTCTTTTTCCATGGCATGGGCAGTCATGTACAAATCATATAACCCTAAGAAAAGAGTACAGCTAAAAGCAAGATCAGAACTGTCCCTATTATCCAGGGGGAAGCCCCAGGATGGATGGCAAGACTGTGATCTGTGGTGCAGGGTGCTATAAGCTTGCCTTGATTCTTTGCGATTGTTTCACTGGTGTTTCAAGGGCAGCTGAAGATCCCCCATCTGTAGGAGATCCCATGGAGGAATCCAAAGTCAGCATGGCTTNGTTATCCAGGGGCAAGCCCTAGGATGGATGACAAGACTGTGATCTGTGATGCAGGGTGCTACAAGCTTGCCTTGATGCTCTGGAATTGTTTCACTGGTGTTTCAAGGGCACCTGAAGATCCCCCGTCGGTAGGAGACCCCATGGGGGAGCCCGAAGCCAGCATGGCTTGTACAGCACCACCTAATCCCCGGGTGCAGAAGGACAGAGTTAACATAACCAACTGGTTAAGGAGAAAAAGTCACAAGGAACACTTTTCCTGAGGATATGACTCCACCTTTCCATTGCAGGGAGGTCAGTGTGCCCAAGGAGCTTGCATCCCAGTGAGGCAGACCTGGAGGTCATATCACCCACTTCTTCTGCATGGGGAGAGCTGGTTTGTAATTAGCCACTACTGCAGGGTCAGACAAAAGTTGCCAACTTCACAAGCTGCTGTGTGTCCGTGTGTCTGACCTGGGGTGTGTGGCTGGGGGTGACACCATGGTGACCCATCCCTCCAGGCTGCCCTGCCCCACTCATTCACCAGCCCATGTGGCCTTGGCTCCTTGCCCCAGCAAGAAGCAAGTACGTGCTGCCTCCCTCATTTCTTCCTTTTTTCACTTTTCCTGTTTAGCTCCCACCCACCTGACAGAGATGCCAGCAGGGCTGGCAGGGACCCAGCGCTGCCTTTTCACTTTGCCAGAGGAGGCTGCAAGTGGCAGTGGGTGGGCTCTGCAGATGGCAAAGCCTGCTCTGCAGGAATGCTTCTGTCCTGCCATGCTCAGGCCAGGTCCAGGGTCCAGCTTGTCCTACCCATCCCACACCTTAATGGGTCACAGGACATGCTACTGGCAGAGGAGCCTGGATCCCCTTCACAGGGCACCAACTGGTAGCAAGTTGGCTGGTGGGGTTGTCTGGGTGCAGAGCAAGCATGGACAGGCATCAAGGTCCTGCAGCTAAGCATCTTCTTTATGACTAGTGCCTTCTCCAGAGGCCAAGAGCTGCTGGATGAGTGCTCTCCCAGGTTCCAGTGCCTGGGGGGCTGCAGATCTTTCCCCTTCTCTCTGCTCTTGGTGTCAGTTCCTGTACAGACATTTTGCCAGATGACTTTTTGTGTGTAGCTTCCTCGTAATTCCCCTGGTCTTTATTCCTTCAGCTCTGGCATCTCCACAACCACCAGCTGTGGTGGTGATAACTTAGTGTTCTTCTTGGTGAGGACAGAAGAGCTCTTGCAAAGCTCAAATTCTATCTAAGAGCCATCGCTGACCATAGGAGAATGAAGCTCCTTGAGATCTCAGGGAGCAATGCACAGGGCTGCTCAGGGTCTTCCTGCAGTTCCCCTTCCCCACAGGCAGCCAAAGTGAAGCCCTAAATGCAGGCACTGGGCTGGATTTCAGGCAGAATGACCAGGCCTGTGTTATAACCATAGTTATAAATAGCTCTCTGTGGGCTCCCAGGCTGTCCACAGGGGTGGAGGCCTCAGCAGAGCTCTCTGCTTGGGGAGCAGACAAGTAGTTCTGTCTGTGCCTTTTTGTCTCACAGGCTGGCTTGCCTCCACCTCTCGCTGTACTTTGAACAGCAGGTGAATCATGGCTGGGTAAGTCAGTCATGGCCCCGCCGCCAGCTCGTCCTTTCATAATGCATGGACGTCATGGCTTTTAAAGAGGTCAAGTTGTTAGGACTTGGCAGATTTGTCACCCAGAAACCTGTCCTGGTGGATCTGCCAGAGCAAATTGCAGGTTTTCCTTTGCAAGAAGCCTGGCACCCTTTCTTTGTGGATTTTAGGAATGTATTGCAGAGAGGTCTGGGGAGTAAAGAGCCCTCTCTGCTCTTCTGAAAGCGCAAACACAGAGTCCTAGAGTTTATAGGGGAGAGAAGGGGGCTGTGAAAGGTGTGTATCCTTAGACTCATTTTTGTGAAAATTAATCCCAAGCATTTCAGTGAATAAAGCTCTGCTATAACTTTTAGCTGCTAATTAAGATAGCAAAAAGTCTTAATTTACAGATTTTCAGAATGAAGGGACAAGTTGCAGAAGGATGCAGCACAGAGAGGAGCAAGTGTGAGTGCTGTGCAGGGAGCAGAAGCAGGAGCAGGAATTTCACCTTCCAAAACACCTTTCACTAGCACAACTCCAGTTTCGTTTGGCTTTTACTTTTCTTCTTATTCAATGCAGAAATAGAAGAGTTGTTTCATAGGAAACCTCTGCCCAGCACTCTGCAGAGATTAGCAGATCATAAGCAGGCCTGCAGGAATCAGCTTTTCTGGGAAAGTCAGGATTTCTAACTGTTTCCATTTTTTAGTGGCATGAAAAAGCAGCTTGAAATTTTCCACAAAGAAGGTCACTTGGAAACAGAAGAAATATTTCTTTTTGATCTCTACCTTAGAGAGCCTTGTTTTCCTAACAGGACACTTTAGGTAATAAAGCCCCCAGATAGAAGATGAAAAGTTTCATCACAAAATAAAAATCCAACCTTTGTTCTGAAATTGCTGGCATTTATAGAAAAATGCCTTCATTTGGGGGCACCTCTGCATGAAACAGTGTGGGAATCAGTTCTTCCTCCATGCTTAAGGTCTCCTGGCATTTCTGCAGCTATAAGGCCCCAGACAGCCATGTGCCATGCAGGATCCCTGCAGGTACCCCCAGGTGCTGTGAACAGGGGCAGCACAACCCCTCCTGCTCCCCAAGAACCAGCCAAAGTTATTATATAAAAGAGAAGTACATTTGTGTAAACAAGACTTGCTTAAGTAACTCCATGGCTGCCAGTTCCTTTTGCTGGGCTCCTTTTTCTATTCTACCCTTCCAGAGCCTGATGTGATGGGCGTTCAGCACGGCTCTGTCCACACTCCTCTCCAAGCCAGCTGAAGGCACAGCAGCTCCGATGAGCCCCGAGTTGAACCTTACAGATGCTTCAAGCAAATGAGGCGGTTAAACACCCTGATGCCCAGCAGTGCTTGGGAAGCTGCTGGCTGAGATTTGGGACAGTGTGAGGACCTGGCAGTGGGGTCAGCTGCAGAGAGCCATTTGCAAGCCCCACCTACTTTGGGAGCTGAGACACAAGGCACGGAGGACAATTTTAGGGCTTTTAGCTTGTTAGGTGAGATATCTGTGAGCTGGAAAGCAGACTCTCACTCCAGTAAGATGCAACACCTCTCAGCTCCAACTGGGCATCTGCAGGCTTGCTTGACCTCAGAGTCTGGCACAGCATGCTTGAAAAGTTTCCAAACTCTAACTTAAAAAGCAAGGGCAAGGCCTCCCCTTTTCATGTCCAAACACAGAGAATTTATTCCAAGATGTTCCCATTCTATTGTAGGACAGCCTAAGGGGACTGTAAAATGCTGCAACTCCATATACAGTTTGGAAGTTGGTTGTGTCTTGCACAAGGGTCCTGTGTATTTGCACAAAGGGGAAAGTAAAATATGTAAAATAACCCCACACAGGATTATTTTATATTAATGTACCCAGGGGTCCATGAAGTAATAAGGAAGTTAAAATCAGTCTTTCGCTGTTGAAGCCAAACAACCTCACTGAAACCCAGTTTAGCTTTTGGGGCTGTTTGTTTTTCCCATCTTCATGTTTTCCCTTTAATCTTTGTGCTGGATAATTAAGACAACATTCCTCAGCATCTTTCCTGCTGTTTGTTGTGATTATACAAGAGCTGGCTGCATTTGTTCCAGGAAAACAACATCCAAGGCCACATTCTGTGGTTTCAAGTAAAATCCTCTGCGGTGTTGACATTTAATCTCGAGTTTGTCTGAAATCAGCATTACTCAGGAAAATACCCATAAAAGTAGGCGTCTTAAGGAAAGCCAAGCAAGGAAAGGACGCAGCTTGTGCTCAAGTTTGCATTGAAGTTTTTATTGATGGTGAGACATCTGGGCTTGACCTCATACCACTGGCAGCAGGTGGGGTGGATGCTGGTCCTGTCCCCAACTCCGAGGTCCCTTTCTCTGCCGGCTGGAGAATCCCCTGCCCGCGATGCTCTCCCTGCCCCCGGAGCGCTGCTGGAGCCTTATAAAACAGCCGACCGGTTATGAAACCCGTGGCCCCGCTGCCAGGCGCCCCATCCCCGGTAGATGGCGGTGCCAGCTCATTTTTCCTCGTTTTTTCCCCTTATTTTTTAACCGGGCGCCTCGCCCGCTGCGATCCGCCGGCGGCTGCCGCGGGGCCGGGGCTGCGCTGGGTCAGCGCTGCAGAAAGAGAGGGGCTTGTCGGGTGCTTTCCTCCCCTGTAAGTGCTCTTCGTCTGTTTTTGATGAATTTTAAATGAGTTGTAACAGCTCAGCACAGCCCCAGGCGTCTGGAGTCGCCTGTCTGTCCCTGCTCGGGCTGCCCCATCCCACAGTGAGCGGCGCGGAAGGCACAGGGGGGATAGTGATGCTTTCTAATCTCGGGCGACTATGCAGAACCAGGCAGCCAGAGCCGCTGGATTTCTCTCATCATGGTCTTGAACAATATCTGCTCACCCAGATCCCATCTCCCCACCTATTGCCTTTCCTTGGCTGTTCCTTCTCCGGAGGGACAGAAAGCACTGGGGAGGCAGCGTGACTCGGTGAATAAATAGCATTTCTCTTTGGAGCCTACAACATCTTTATTTGGCTAAGAGTGGCCCAGTCGCCCTCCAGCACATGCTGCTGTTTTGCATCTCCACCTCCTCGGCTGCCCAGGGCGTGCGCTGCCACTCCAGCGTGGAAAGGCTAATCCTTGTCTTCCTTCTCATCATCTTTGTCACTGCCGCTGTCCTGGAGCAGAGACACAAAGAAAAGGAACAGCATATGAGGGGAGTGCTGCGAGTCCCGGCCACTGGTACCTCTAGGTATTTGATAGCATCCACCACAGGGTGTGGGTCCAAACCCCACAGGGCTGGTGCCCAGTGGGGCAGCCAGACCCCAGCACGGAGCTGGGCATGGGGTTACCTCCTCTGAGTCGCTTTCGGAGCTGCTGCTGCTGCTCCTGTCCTCTTGCCCATCTCCCTGCCAGGGCGAAGAGAGAGGGACAAGCATCACTGCGGACCCTGGCACCCCATTTGCTGTTTGAGCCAGAGCCTTGAGTCAGAGAGACTCCTGGTCCTGTGGGTGTCTAGAGCCAGGCTTTGCAGCCCTGGTGCTGCTGTGGAACCATGTGTGCCCAAGGCCCCACAGAGCCAAGAGCAGGGACTCCGTGGTGTGTGCAGTGCAGACAGCATCACTGCCCATAGCAGCATTTCATTCGGAAAGGAAAAGGAGGGAGAACTAACCAACAATATTGGGAGAAAAGAGACGGCTGTCTCCCAGTGGAAAAGACATGCACACACTGTGATTTCTAGGCTGTGGATGGCACAGCTCCCTCCACCACAGGCACGGGCTTGTCATAAGTCAGACATGGCTTTACTTCACAGCCAGGATGTAAATGGTTTTGCAGAAAACTCCATTAGTCCCCTACCTTTTCCTCTTCCTCCTTCTTTCTCTTCTGCTTGTCCTTCTCTTTTTCTTCCTCAGTCTTTTCCTTCTCCTTTTCTTCCTCCTCCTCTTTCTTGTCCTTTTCCTTCTCGTCTTTCTCCTTATCTTCCCGTCCAAACCCTACACCAGAGCACAGAGGAAGGTTCATTGCCAGCATGCAGCATCCAGCACACTCAAACCCAGCAGGTCCACACCAAAAACTCACATTTCAGGATTGTTGACATTTCACCGAAGCCAAAGAGCTCAGGGGCACGAGATGGTCCCAGTTACAGCACAGAGAGGACCTGAAGGAGAAACTGGAGAGTGCAGGAAGGTGAGTTTTTCAATGATGAAAACACCTCCCTGGATCATTCATTTTTCACAGAGACCCTGTGCACTTCCTACCCCCTAAAACAGCAGAGAAGGGGATCAAACAGTCTGTGGCCTCCACAAAAAAATCCAAAATGACCAGACCTTGTGCCCACCCAGACAGCCCCCACTACCCTCTGCCCTGGGAAGCAGTGATGTGATGGACACAGAGAAATCTCAGGGCAAACAGGCAAGGAGGTGCCTTAAACCCCCCATGACAGGTGTTAATTACAGAAATATGTCAAATTATATGAGGATAAAGAGTAGATGTGGGGGCTCTTAGGAATCCCCAGCTGAAAGGAGACCTCCCCTGGGGACAGAGTGATGTCAGGAGACAGCAGCAAGCAGAGGAAAAGCTGAGAACAAGGGTAAGAAAACTCCAAGCATTGATTAGGTGCCTGAAAGGTGACAAATGAGAAGAAAGGGAAGGAAACAGTTTGCTTTAAAAATAGCAGGACCAAACAAATCCCTGGAAATAGCACAAGCAGGTCAAACCCTCCTTCTCATACACAAACAGCGTATCAGGGCAGCAGGGGCAAGAGATCAGGTCCCTTCTGCTCGCAGGGAAGAGCAGGCTTCTTCCCTGCCACAGCAGGTAATTAGGAAACAGCTTCTCTTTCAGCCAGTGATGGAGAGAGACAGAATATTAATGATTTTTTTTAATAGTTTTTAGCCACAAAATGACATCATCTGGTTGGTATTATTGGATTTTTTAAAGAGCCAGTTGCAGCCTCTGAGCCAGTAACACTGATTTGCATTTTCTAGGCAGGTTTTTAACCCCCCAGGATGCTGCAGGGGAGTGGGAAGCACTGGGGTTTGGGTCGGCATTGCAGGAGAGGCAGGTTGGACAGGGAGGGAAGGAGTGTGGGAAATGGCTGATAAAATACGTAATCAGTGCAAAGTTAAAATCTAATTAATAATGAACAGTAATCTAATTCATCTCCGTAATTAAGAAGTGCAACTACTAATTGAAAATAATTACATTTTAATCTAAAATCATTAAAATAATCAAATGTTAACAAAAGGAAAGGCAGCCCCTGGGAAGGTGCAGGGGAAGGTGTAGCTGATGCCCTGACCCCAGGGCCTGCCAACCAAGGCTGCTCCACAGCTCCTGTGGTGTGTGCCCAACCCAAAATCCGCGAGGATGCCCCTGCCTTGTGCCTTCACTGCCAGAGGAGACCAGATAGGGAAGGCATGTGGTACACAGAGGTGGACATCAAGCTTTACACTAGGAGATGGGCAATCAGACCAAAGCTCAGCAACCAGGGCTGGGGAGGGGTAGCACTGCCCCAACACATTGTAAGAAATGCCTCCATGGAGGGTTACAACCCTTTAATTCCTCTCTGCACCACTAACCTTGTTCTTGGGGACCAACCCTGCTGATTTCCAAGGCATGGGGTGGGCTCCCAAACTCGAGGGCCTGTCTATGGGGTGCCACCTATGCAGCCCCTGCCATGGGTCACGATGGCTGCCAATGCTCAGCTTTTCCCATTCCAACCCACCCCAGACCAGCAGATCTAGTTTTGCCTGTTCCTTCAGAGCCTTGGCAAACATGGGTTTATAGCAGGCAGGTTCACCTGACCTAGATGAGCTGGTTTCCTAAAGCCTGGACAGGCAAACCAGCAAAACCCAGTGACCAGCTGTTGGTCCCCACTGACCAGCTGCAATTGTCCTCTGTAGCCGAGCAAAGTTGAGGTGCAGCTGGATCAAACCCCTGGCTAATGGAGCAGACCTGCATATCATACCTCTCCAAATGCAACACCCTGATGGCCTTACCCCCCAGGCACAACAGGCTCACAGGACATGGTGACCCCACTCCCATCTCACTCAAGGGGCTGAAGTCCTTCCCACAAGGCTCAGGCACAATGCCCCATTGCCATCTCCAAGACCAGATGGAGTACAAGCTCCTACTTGTAGGAGTAGGATGCTCCTACTGCACCCTCTGCCTCACCCTCCCCTCCTGCTCTTCTTCTCCAGCCTGTAAAATACATATGTAAGTTTGTAAATTCCCAGGATGACATGAGGGAGAAAGGAAAGCACCTTACCTGGAGCTGAAATAGACAAGTGACCTCCTCGATGCCTGGCTGACAGCTACCAGGGATCTGGGTATTTGAGTGTTGTGGTCTCCTCCCCAGTCCCACTTTTGGAGCAGAAAAACTGGCTCTGCCACCTGCCACGGACAGCACATGACACCGGAAACATGACCAGTCCCACTGGTACCCACACGGGGCACTGCCTCCAGCACGGGCAGGAGCAGAAAGACCTTGCAGCAAGCAAGTCAGGGCAGCTCTGGAGGCTGCAAACAGCCATGGGGAGCAGCCCTGGGACCAGGGAGGGCACTGGGGACTCTGTCTGGGATGTGCTAGGGCCAGGGCCCTGATGGAAGTACAGAAGAGGGGCTTTGGGGTTGTCCTTAAAACCATGGGAGAGGGACACCAACAAGTCCTTGCTCCCTCTTGGTGTGAGGTGTCAGGTGACTCCAGGAGATCCAGGCAAGGCCAGAGCAGGCAGAGCTCAGCTCTCCTACCTCCCTTCAGTGCTTGTCCTTGCTGCTGGCTTTCACTCCAACATATCATTAAGTAAATACCTGTCAGCAGAGAGCAGTTACCAGCAGGTCTAAACACTTGCATAATGTGCTTTCCCTCTAATGCAATGCCCTCATTTCTAACAGCACCAGCAAGGGATAATAACACTAACAATAATGTCAGAAAGGGCTTGTGTACCCAGTTAATTTGTTTTCCCCACCTAATAAAAGGTATTACCTCTCCCGTAAGATTTGCCCCATTTAACATCTTCAACTCTACAACAAAGTTGCTCCCAGTCATTTGATTTTCATTTTCAGTAATTGCAGCGTGTGTGGAGCCCCCTCCCAGCAAGTGAGACTAACCCTGGGTAACCCATGCAGGGAGCAAGCAGCTGTACAGAAGTGATTTGTCACAAAAACCCAGCTATGTCTGACCCAGGCCTCCTCCACCACAGCCTGTACCAGCCCCAAATTCAGAGCAAGAGTCTCCTTGGCAGGTTTAGACCAGAAATGAGGGATGGGTTTTAACATCAAGGGCGGATAAACCCTGGAGCAGCTCAGCAAACGCAGTGGCAGAGTTCCTGTTGCTGCCCATTTTACAATCAGTAGCTGTGGTGCTCTTACAGAGACGCTCCAGCTCACTCACAAATCATTCAGGGAACTCCTGCGGCCAGCACTTACTCTTGGGATAAATGATGGCAGCAATCCCGCCTGTCCTGGCATGACACAGCCGCCAGGTCAATGCAGCCAAGGAATCTGAGGGCTCAGTGGAGACGTGCACGTGGAGCACAGTGCAGGACCATGGAATAGATCCAGGGAGGATGCCTGGTGTCGGGACTGGCACTGGGATCCCACCCACACCTCTGAACAGCTCCTGCCACAAATATCAAATCCAAGCTTAGTTTTAACTAGTGACCTCATTACTTGCTCTCTGCCAGCCCTGGCTGGGCTCTCAGTACTCTGATGCCCCCAGCATCCTCCAGTTAGAGGAGCCCAGGGGACAGCCCTGCCATCACTCCCTGGACATGGGGACAAAAAGCATCATCCAGGGAATGGGCTGTCAGGGGCCATCCTGACCAGCCAGCCAGGCTGGAGCCACCAGCATCTCCCAGCACAGGGCTGGCTGCCACCTCACCCGAAGGACAGCAGAGTGGCAGCCACAGACAGCTCTAGGCTCTGCTCTCACCCTGCAGCAAAGCAGCCCAGAAGGAGGGAAAGCAACCTGCCAGCCAGTACTCAGAACACCAGTGTGTGACCACCTCCAAGCTGCTGTCACAGTGCTGAGCTGCAAGGGACAAGGAAATTCCCAGAAAACATGAATTAGCACAGTACGGGCCACTTACGTCCTCCATTTCTGTGCCAAGGAGCCTTTGGCTACAAAACACCAATCTCTGCTTAAATCACATCATCACAGACCACTGTTTATTAAGGATCCAGTGTACATACCTGAGAAGGAAATGCCAGAGCTCTCCCCTTCCTGCCTCTGAGTCAGGCCATTTAATTTGTGCTGTCCGTGACCCGGGACAACTGTCCCCTTGGTCACAGCCACCAGTGGCAACATAGTGGCTGCTTCATCCAAATGAGGACAACTGCTAATCCTGTCAGAGGTTCTACTGCCACTGAACATTCATGTTTTAATAATGGAAAGTGAGTCCCTGGGAAGATGGTTGGGCAAGGACTGGGAGCACATCCCAAAGCCCATTGGAAGACCAAGCCTTTTTTATCTTTTAAACCTTTCCACAGCAGCTGCCAGGAAGCAGCTTTTACAGCTGCAACTGTCAGAATCTCTCCCAAGGAAAAAAAATAATTGTGGAAGGCTTTCTTTTCTCCTCCAAGTCACTGCCAGCATCTTAGCTGACTCTTATCTATTCTCAGCCACCTCTCACCTCCCCAAACACTACCAGAAGTGCTCAAATTACTGTCAGCTCTCATTAGGTTCATGAGCAAGGCAAGGCCAAGCAGTAAGACCTCCAGACAGTCAGATGCTGAATTCTTATGAATCTTCTGGGTAGGAAGATTTCAGCAACTGTTTTTGTTGGCTGCCTATTACAGCCCTTGCACTGGCACACAAATTAAGCTGGTGCAGTTTGATTATTAGCTGCTCTAACAAAATCCAGGTGGGCACGACTGAAAGAATTAGTCTGCATCTTAAAAAAAAAAATCACTTCATTCTCTTTAATTATTAAACTATTCTGCACTAAAGCATTGAAGGTCAGTAGAATTTATCTACAAGAAAAGCAGCTGCCGCTTCATAAAACCCTATTACCTTTATTTCTTCTATTCTGACATTTCTGTAAACTTTGGCTTTGTGACAGGAGCAAAGCTGCCATTTTGCACTGATGCAGGAACTGGGAGCTTATCTGTGGGAGCCCTTTTTCTGTGAGGCCAATACCCTACCATGAGAAAAACCCCAGCTGTCCTGGCCCCAGAACTGCACCCAGTCCTGCCCCAAAAACCACAGTCAGGGCTGAGAAACAAAGCCCACTATTCTTTCATTTCATTCATGCCCACTGCTGCATTGATAGCTTTTAACTGAAACAGTTCTCAAAACAAATCTTTTATTTAATAGTATTATCAACCAAAAGAAGAAACAAAAATACAGTTTATTGTAGTGCAGATTTTTTTTACTCCAGACACACTTCTTTCAAGTCCAGTTTTCTTTCAGATGTGAAAAACCCCCTTTCTCTTTAGAGATCTGATTAGTCTAACCATGACTAAGGCAAGGCTTTTTCCATATATATAAAATCAGACGAGCATCAACCAAAAGGTATCCTAATAATAAAAACATTTCTCTACTGCACAAATAGAGTAGAGGAACGTTAAGCCTTCAGTACAGCAGAGATGTGCAAGACCTGCTAAAACCCAGAGGATTTTCAAAAGGGGATTTGAGCATCATTGTTCCCAATGAGCAAGTGTGGAGGCAGGTGTGACACTCAGTCACCTCTGGTTAGCTATTATGGACTCCTTGAAATTCCATTTTAGCTGTGCATTTCTGCTCTTGTGATTCCAACAGAGGCTGCTCCCTCCCCATAGGCAGGCTCAAAAGATAGAAATTGGAAAAAGGAACAAAGCAGGGAACTTGCACAGCACAAAGAAACAGATACCGTATGTAGAGCAGCTTCTGAGACAAATTAGGACTCCCACTACCAGAACCAAATTGCTTCCTCTCTCCCTACTTTAATATACCTTCCAAGAAGGATGATTGCATTATAGTGTTTTCACACAGAAACAGAAGAAAAGCAGTATGTGAGTTTGTGAACAGTCTGTGCCTGACATGTCAAACTGCACTGAAGAAGGGCAATCCTCCTGCTAAATTCTCTCATTAAATTGCCCAAACACAAATCAGACCCTTTTAGCCAGTTCTCATTTATTGCTATAAAGCCAAGTACCTGAATTCTTAGGGCTGGATCAGCATTTTCCCAGCTCGTGCTGAAGCAAGCACTCTGTGAGAGAATGAGAAACAGCCCCCTGGTAAGAGTCTCTGTCCCACATCCCTGAGTCAGTACAGACATCTTCAGGAAGCCAGGGCTTCTCTTCAGTAACAATGGCTTGATAAGAATCCCCTCTGCTCTGTTCTTTCCAGCCTAGGAGCTGCAAGGTTCATAATCATAAATATTTGCCTTTTCTTGCACCTCCTATCCAATATTCACTTCAACACCAACGCAGAGCTATCAGGAACTTATTTATGTCTGACTTAAAAATCACACCATGATTTTAGCTAACTCTAACCAGCCAGCTGCTACTCTTTTCTCCAGCACTGGAGAAGCTCTCTGGACTGTGAAGACAAAGAGCTTGTTAACACATATAGCAGAGAGATTTCAGTGAAAAGATACAGACAGTCCATGAAAACAGAGAAGCAATCTGCACTTTAGGTCTGTCACGTTGTCCACCAGCCTGGACTATGCTAATCACATCTCTCAGTGTGCTGTAAGAGCTGTCACTGCCAGACTGCACTTAATCACCATTCTTGCAGTAGCTAACAAAGTTCATCTTTTTCCCTTTAATAAGCGCCATTACATCATTCTCCAGCATGGAAAATACGAAGTGGGAAGGTCAAAAAGTTCTTAATTAGAAGGATTTTTATTACTGTGATAGTTCCGTTCTAGCCTCAATAAGAGAGATCTGCAGTACAGGCAGTAAGAGCTGGAAGGCATCTTGGATATAGGAAGCACTGTTTGAAGCCTGTGAAAACAAAAATCAAAATACACACATGAATAATTACAGCTGTTAATCAGATTTTCTAACCACTTACTCATTTCAAGCAGCATTGATTAAAGCACAGAAGAAAGAGAAACCTAGTGCTTGTTGGATTTGAAAGGCTTCATTCTAGAAAACAATTTAATATTTAAAGTTTTTGAGGGGCTTTATGCCACTAGGCAAAAAAAGCAACAGCCTCAAAAACTGCCAAACAAGATCAGGTGCAATCCAAATGTAGGACACTGTTTCCAGTAAGAGATGAGAAGAGTTTATTTCTAAGTGAAGCATAAGCACACTGTGACAGGAAGGAAGAACACACCAACAAGAAACACCCCTTTCCTGCCACATCACAGAGCTGTGCAAGCATTGAGAACCAGCTTACTAGCAAGGAAATGTTGGGACTCTTGCATTGCATAATTTCTGAACTTGTCTAATGTTTGACTCTGGACATTTAAATTCCAAAAATTCAGACTGCTGAATTTAGTATGTATCTTCTGACCCATGGTAACTGTCAGCTGACACCACATAAGGCTCACTCTTGACTAAGAAACTCATCTCTTGTGCAAATCTAGACATTTATTAAAACTTTCAAGTTATTAGACAGGTAAGCACAGTTTTAGACCGTGGGTTAGAGAACTTGGCATGCATAAGGATACTGAAGTGGAAAGAACCAGCATATCTATTTTTAAAGCATTAGCCTAAAGTTTTAATGTTAGCACAACTGACCTCCAAAAACACTCCAGTGATTAAGGGATTAAGCACATCTGCTTTCTCTTTGACCTGCAGAGATCAGACATATATTATCCTGATTGAAAATTTGATCACATTTCTTCAAGCAAGATAAAGCTAAATCCTCAGTAAGTTTAAAATCGCCACTGCTCCCTTGACTAGAGCAAAGCTAAGCCACAAGCTCAGCTGCCCTGTAGCATGCAAATAAGAACAAAGTCACCTGCATATGCCCAACATATGAACACACACATCACATTTTCAAATGAACTGGGGACAAGTGGAGAATTCAGAGATAACGATACTCTTCAGAAACACCTCAGTGCTCTGGAAGATCCACAACAGGATCACAAACCTTATTTGCTTCTGTCTCCTTAGTACTCTCAGGCCCAATTCCCACCCCCACTCTGTGCCAGGCTGAATGCAGCAGGGGGCACTCAAAAGCTCAGCATACATTCAGCTACCACAGTTTGGGCAACACTGACCCAGATCAGTTCACAGGAAAAAAACCCTGCATATATAAATATGCAAAGACAAAAAGCACTTCATGGCAAAGATCTCGAGGCTGTAATCAAGTAACCACATCTCATCCCTAAGAACTGTGGTGCAACTCTTACCCCTGCTGTCGTTAAGCATGTTGTAAACTCTTTAGAGAAAGCTGATAGTTCTTTACACAGCATGATTGTCATTCTGTGGAAGAAAAGAGGGAAAACCATGAAGTAAATACAGTTCTCAAGATGAACTTCCTTTTAGCATTCCTCTAAAACACAAATGCCTTGTTTCTATGCTTATGAAGTTTAAATGAAAGCAAAACTGACATAGAGCATATAAATGGTGTATGAAGACTCAGAAGTTCCCCAAATAAATTAGAGAGGGAAAATAAATAATTAAAGCTGAAGAACTGAAACAGCATTTAGAGGACAGACACATCCATTCTGGAAGGAACAGTACTAACTTGCTTTTTTTTTTTACTGGCAAGTGCCTTTCTTTGAATTAGAAAGTGATGCATATTTCATACACACGCCAAGTATCTCCTGGGAAGTAATTGTACAGTCTCATGTACCTAGCATACTAAATGATTAACAAAGAGGTAATCAAGAATCCCTTTTATACAACTGCTTTGTCATGTTTTAAAAGTCTGTCTACTGACTAGCACAAGCTTAGGGCAGACATTCTTCTTGGCTATATAAAGCTTTCAAGTAGGGTTTCCTCTTTCTTATCAAGAAATATGTTTAAGCTGGAAAGAGACAGCAGAGTTCTGCAGGAAGACAGTGATGCCACCCATCACAAATTCACAAATTTGAACACCTATGCAGAATTCAAGAGCCCTGCATTGCATGGATTTGCAAAGAGTCATTAGCCAGTTTAATCAGAAAGTAAAGACATGGTATACATCTACTAAGAGATGCACTTACTGTGAAAGGGACTTGGCTCTGTCTGTGGCTGTCACCTCCTGTTTCTGACCATATAGAAACAAAGCTGCAGTTTTGTGAAACATTTCAATGGAGCAGGCTGTCAGTTCTGCCAGGCTTCTTATGGCAAATGCATGAATATCCTGCAAGAGTGAAACAGATTCCCATACCATACAAAAACTAGCAGCTTTTATTATTTAAAACAAGTCAATCACACAACGTACTATCACCACACTGCTCTTTCAGACCTCAGAGCCCGCAGAGAAATAATAATCCATAAACTCTGGGAATCACAACTGTAACTCAGCAGCCAGATGAACAATCTGCAGCCAGTTATTATCTTCCTTCATTACTCAAGTTACCTCTACTGATTTTTTAGCATCCTGGTCACCATCTCTGGATTCTACTTCTTGGTTTTCTTCAGTCTCTTTTTCTTCTTTAGCAAGACTACTGTTGAATCGTGCTATCCATTCATGAGCAGACGTCCTCACCTGTATGAAGATGTGCCATGATATTTAATGACTAGAATGAAGCTTCCCTGCACACCTCAAGACATGAAATATTGGATCTCTCTAGAGGAAGGAGGCAGCTACGAATCCTGAGCTTGTGAGAAGAACCAGGACTTTGTAGAGAGTTGGCTGCACTGATGTAGTTGAGGGCAGTTATTTCTCTAGCACCAGGTGCTGGAGTCTACCAGCAAGACCAGACTATCAGAGGTGTTTTAAAAACACGTCTGCAGAATGCTGCTGCCACTTGGTGGATCTGAAGGGTAGTGAAATGAAGACAAGGGAGGTGATTCTTCCTTGTACTAACTCCTCAACATCGTAAAACCAGGTGTTTTGTACCAAGAGGAGGGCTTCATTTCACGACTGCAGGTTATTTTACTGTGGTGGCTGAAGGCTTGCTGCTCCTCGTTCTCTTTGCCACCACTTACAACTACCCAGTGACAGGGCAAAGACACACTGGTTGGTGTCTACTGACTCAAAGCCAAAGACATTACAGAACAGGACTTTTTATCCTGGAGTTAAAGGCCATCTCCTTTGCCTACCATTGTCAAAGGATCTAAAACATGGCTTGTTTTCATACATTTGATATTTTCACAAGGAAAGCAGGACTGAGAGGCAGTTCTGTGGGGAATCTCTCCAGCTTTTAAAAGATGGAAAATAACTCACCATGATCACTTTGTCTGGCTTGGAGGAGATATGCAGTTCTGAAAACAGCTGTGTAACTTCTTTTGTGAACTCCTCATCTCCTAAAGGACAGGAAAGGTTAAAGAATCCACACAAAGGACAGATTCAGGAATAAGCAGCACTTCAATTCACAACTAGTTCTGCACAAGTCTGTCAACCGTTTCCTTTATTTGTCTTTGAATCATAACCTCAGGCTAGAATGCATCAAAGATAGTCTTTTCAAATACAATTTCTAAGGTAAGTTCTGCAAAGGTGGAGACATCGCTGCCTGAAGGTTAGCTTTTGCCTTCTCAGTTCTGGTTTTGTAGCTAAGGTAAATTCATTTTTATTTTTTTTACAGGCAGCCTTTTATAATGCACTGATTTGCACATCACCTTGGAGAGCCTGAAATATCACTTAGAGTCTATGGTTCTCCTGTTATATATGGCAGAGCAGATGTGAGATCCATTATGTGCAAATATAAAAGATACATTAAGGCTGAACGATAGCAAGTGCAGGTGTGTAAGCCCTCCCTGATGAACATTTAGGTAAAAGCAATGCAAGAAATTTACATTTAAATCCATGTAATCCTCAAGAATCAGAGCTCTTGTGTATGAAGGCACCTCTGAGTCTTTTGGTCTGTGTGCTAACTCTCATTTAAAAGAACAAATAAAAAGGCTTTTTGATTTCCCACAGGTTGGACAACTCTATTCACAGTCTTTCCCCCCTAGTCAAGGAAACCCAGCATCTCTTTGAATTTGCATCTTGGATCAGGGTCAGTTGTATGAACTGTCCAGGAGTCAAACAACTCTAATCCTGCTCTGGCAAGAAATCATTCCTACTACAGAATTACTGTACCTTTGGTACCAAATTACTGCAGAGTAGCTTTCCAGAGAGGAAAGGTGTTGCTACCTGCCATGCCCCTGGCCACAAATGGCTTTAGGATTAAGAATCCAGCTGAAGAATAACTTTGGCATTATGCCCATTGCTAGTGATCAGGGCTGGTTGGCTCTGCACAGAGAATTTCAGTGAGAACCAGCTTCTCCTCCCAGAACCTCTTACCCTTCTTTTCTTCCTCTTCTTCTTCAAAGAATTCAGGTAAAGAAAATGCTTCTTTGAGTTGTTCCATTTCCTCCTTCAGCATGTCCAACTCATCTCCAGAGAGGGCATTTAGAACCGATTTCACCTAGTTAGGGGCAACAACAGCCAAAGAGAGAATCATAAATCCATCCAGTAGGACAGGAAATTAGGCACTAATTTACACTGCATGTAAAAACAGACTGATGTAAACGTGAAACTGGTATGTTCCTGCAGGAAAGAGGAAGGGGGAAAAGGTGTATTTGGGAAGCCCTGTTATGTAATAATGGATTCTTAAGGAATTACTCAAATTTCTTTCACTAATAAAAAAGTCAATGACTTCTGAAATTGCATGCTGATCTGCTCTCCTCAGTGCCTCAAGACAGAGAGGGCAATCTCTGCTGTGCTTACAACACTCTCCTCTTCTCCAGACCAACGCAGAAAACAAGTGGGCATGAGGAGAGTAACTTGTGAAAAGTTGTTGAAGATGTGCAGGAACTGAGACTGCCTGGGTAAAGGGAATGGCATCAGGACCTGAGGACAGGATATATTGCTCCCAAGGTAAACACCAGATGCTAATGCAGGGGGTCCAAGTGAAGCTGAGTAATCATCATTTTATAGCAGGTTCTGAGCACCTGTTTCTATATGTATATACATATATTTCTAATCTTTTTTTTTTCCCTGCTCAGCTGAGCTCAAAATAGAAAGCAAAATGCTCAAGGCCATTACCTTTGATTCACTCTCTCTGGAAAGCATCTCTAAGGCCTCCAGATGCGAAAGACCCTGAAACTCATCAAACAGTAACCCATAATGGGCTTTCTTCTCTGTAGCCATGGTAACCTCGGTAGCTGTCTGCTGCTCTTCTTTCTCCTTTGCCTCTCGTAAGACCTGAAAAAGAAAAGCAGAGGCCTCATGACAGTGCCAGAAGATACAGAACACAGGAGGAAAAGGCTTTTAGTTCAATAATAAAAATGGTTGCTTAATGACAGGACCACAAAGGAAGGGAGAAGAAATGAGAGAAACCAACGAGGTGCTGATAGGGAACTGCCATACCTGAGATAATGTAGAGCTTCTGTTTATTAAGCCCTTTGTTTTTTTGAATCCAGGGTCTCCCTCAGCTATTACATCCATTGTCTTTTTCCCAATGAATTCCAAGGCATCCAGACCTCCACTAATAACAGTTTTTCCCTAGGAAACAGACTCGGATAAAGACAGCACGTAAAACTTGCAGAAGACTATACAAGGGAAGAAATTAAATTGGGGAATTTATATCAGTAATGTGATGTTGGGCACTCACATAAAAGTCAAATTGGTCCTTGTCACCCTAAAATTCAACCTTAATCATCACAAAGAGAAAAGAAGGACATGGAAAGAGCCACAACAAATTATCATCCAGCAGTTTATTATAGCACCCAGACAGCTGCAGCAATCTGATGGGAAATACATTTTTAGTTTGTGAACAAGCTGGTTCTCAGCACATTAAAGTATTTAGTTCTCATCCTTCCAGTGAGAAAACACTAGACCTGTAGATTTTGGTTGCTAACTTTTGTTCAAGCTTTAAAAGCAGAAGCAAGCTTTCCATCTGCAGCTCTTTCAGATTCACGGGCAAATTGACAAGACAGCAGATCACAAAAGCAGTTTCTAAGGGTAATGGCTTCCTTTGAAGTGCATTTCTCATGGTCACAGGAGCAAGCTGATTTCCAAGCAAATTGGGCTAGTTTCACAGAGGTTTTTGAAGAGGAGAATGGATTTCATCTCTAGACAGTTCTGTGGAAATCAGCGGAACTATTCCAGGAATGAGTCTGACCCTACATTTACCTGAATACTCTAAAGGAAGGGAGCAGAGATGACAGAGTCCAGAGGTGACATGCACAGAAATGCTTGTTCTGCACAGAACACCATTGGTTTCTGTTGTTTTGTATCAACATTTAATACAGAACTATCAAAACTCAAGACATCTTATACATTAGGTGCCAGTTAGAAGCAAGGTGCAGGATAAAGGTTATCTGAAGACTGGAACACTTACCCACCATTGATCCCTCAAATGTCAAAATTAAGTTTCCTCTCACAATGTTTCAGATGAAAGGCCAAAGCTCCCTTAAACCCATCTTCTCTCACATTCCCAACTCACTTACTGTGCTTTGGACAGCAGTAGAGATGGTAGATAAAACTTCAAGAGCCCCAGCAATAGGAAAGGAGCTGCCATCATCAGCTGCACCAGGATTATCACTTCCTGCATTAGAAGGCAGAAAATTAGCTTCCTCACTTCCAAAAAAAGATTCTGTCAGCTGCACAGTGGAGAAAATCAACAGACACCCAGCATCAGCCAGAAGCAGGTCTGCAACTGAGATTATTTTCCTACCTACTTTTCAGAGCTAGCAGGGCTAAGCAATAAAGTATTAATTTAATTGTTTTATTGATCTCAATATGCAAGGTGCAAAGTCAGGTGGTGTTATTTTGGGGCTGATTCTATGATGAAAAATATTTCAGGGTGATTCTTACACAGTAAAAACTGACCTCTTGTAGCATCTCCAGACTCTGAAGAGATTTCACTAGGACTGGGGATCCCAAGCGTTGTTTCTGCTTTTTCTATAACATTTGAAATCCCTTGACCTAAAGAAGACAGAAATCAGAACAAAAATAGGATTAGAGCTGCCTATTCTTTTTTATTATTCTGGATTCCTCATGTTCAAAACAGTTTACTCAGTACTAAAACCTCCTCCTATCCAGATTGCCTACCAATGTAATGAACCAGCTTTTAAATCAAGTTGTAAATACTAGCTGAATACCAGTATAAAATACCAGGTGAAAATCACACAAACACCTTAAATACTTGAAAGTAATTTTGGCTGTGCATATCTCCTTAATCTCTCTGTACCTTTTGATACAAGCCTTCCCCATTACTCAAACAATTCTCTTGACATTTTTCCAATAACAGCTGCTGTAACTGAAATCCCCTTCTCTGGAAACAAGCTCTAAAGCACTAGCTTGAGACACAAAAGATGATTGAAATATTTATCAAGTACCAGAATGAGTCTTACCTACAGTAGCTACAGTAGCAGACGCAGTTGACAGAAGAGATTTCCCCCAGCTTCCCCAGTAGCCCCACCCTGTCTGAACTGCAGGAGGATCTGAGACCTTTAATGAATTAAAACAGAAGAGACCTTTAATGAAATAAAACAGAAGAGTGATGCAGGAGGAGGAGAACACAAGCAGTCTGCAATGTGTGACTTTAGTGCAGCTTTTACTTTTCAGAGAGGAGTGGGATTTATGCTCAGAATTCTCTGTGCTCAAAGAAATAAAACGTGAAATCATGTTATTCCGAGCAAGCACAGGAACATACCTGTGTTTCAGCTGTAGGCTCTTCTGTGGCAGCAGGCTGGCTTGGGGGTTTGGGTTCAGGTCTTTTCCGAGTCACAGGCACAGTCTCAAGCTCCTTCTCTTCATTGCTCTCAGAGCAGCCAAGTTCCTCTGCTTTCTGTTCATTTTCTTCCTCATAAGAGGTTTCTTCTTTCAGATTTTCACCACTGTCTTTCTCAGACATAACTATGAATATCCATAGGAAGAAAAGCAGATAAAAGAATCACTCCCTTGTACACTTTGACACTAGTTCAACAGCACCACATTTGTGTTTTAAATAATTAAACACAACAATGTTGCCACACATACCCACACAAAAAGATTATGTTTTTGAACAAGAGTGTACACCAAATTATATCTGACTAGAAGAAATGTCATACTTGGAAGTTTAAAGTCCCGGAGGAACACGTGGCTTTATCTAAACTGACACACCCTCCCCACAGGAAAATAACCCAGGCTGCTAACTCTGAAAAACAAATGAAGGTACAAAAGGTCCTCAGATAATTAAATCCATGACTTGCTGCACCAAAATAAATGAGAAAAAAAAATTGCTTGGGACGGCTGCTTTGAGGAGTGCAGGATACAAATGGGGACAGCTGTCAGAGTGCTGAGCAGGTAGGGAGGCAGTGCCTGTGCCACAGCTGTACTCGGGGCTGAGCTTTGCCAGGGCATGAGCTGTGCTGCAGCGGGGATGGGGAGCCCCGGGCAGCGGGGCCGGCCTGTGTCCCCTCCGGGGCCCCACTGATGCAACCCGGCACACGGGAGTGCCACGGCTCCAAGGGGAGGGACAAACCCCTGCGGGATGGGGACCCCCAGGGCCCTCTGCCCAGGCGTCTCCGCTGCCACACCGGGGCCGGGGCCACCCCATGGGGCCAGAGTCACCCCCGGGTCACCCCATGGGGCCGGAGTCACCCCCCGGGTCACCCCATGGGGCCAGAGTCACCCCCGGGTCACCCCATGGGTCACCCNTTGGGTTGGGTTGGGCTCGGGGCCGAGTCCCGCCGCGCTGCGGTGCTGTGGGAACTGGGGCAGCGAGGATGGGGAAGGGCCTGTAGGGGAAGCGACAGGAGGGCACTTGGTGTGTGTGCAGCGCGGAGAGGAGGCCTCACTGCAGTGACAGCTTCGTCGGGAGGGGCAGGCGCTGATCTCTGCTCTGTGGGGACCAGGGACAGCACCCAGGGAGCGGCTGGGGCTGTGTCAGGGCAGGGGTAGGTTGGATATCAGGGAAAGGTCCTTCTCCCAGAGGGTGGTGGGCACTGACCAGGCTCCCCAGGGCACTGACCAGGTTCGCTAGGGCAGTGGGCACGGCCCCGAGGCTGACAGAGCTTCAGGAGGGTTTGGGCAATGGGACAGGCACAGGGTGGGCTTGTTGGGTGTCTGTGCAGGGCTGGGGTGGGACTCGATGACCCTTGAGGGTCCCTTGCAGCTCAGGGTATTCACGGTGCGATGTCAGTCCTGCCAATTCAGGTGTCGCCTGTCCCGCTGCCCCCACCGGGAGCAGGAATTTTCCACGGGCAAATCTGTGAGTCTGCACTTATGGCTGCGGGGACAGCGCTTCTGGCGCTGGGGAACTTTGCACCTGATCGTTTTCAGCTGACAGAGCAGAAAAGCCTGTTTTGGTGCCGTGTCACCCCCGTGACAGGGCCAGGCAACCGAGGGATGCACACAGGAAAGCACCACCTCCCATCACCCAGCCGAGGGATGCACAGGAAAATGACATCCCACCAGGGCAGCCTTGGCCCTGGTCTCCTGTGGATTTGCTCCTTAGGTTGGTTTTTGGGCTGTGGGTGCTGCTGTTCCCCTGCAGAGCCTTGGCTGGTGCCAGCAGAAAGTGAGCCCTCCCTGTGGCCTCTCCCGTGCTGGGAGCACCCGGAATGGCTTTTGTCAAGACTATGCTGTCTACTTTCATAAACTTCCCAGGAGTTATTATGTGCAGGGCTCTGCCAAATGCATCTCCTGGTTTGACAGAGGGTCAGAGGGGCCTTGCAAATGGTATTTCTGCAAGACATCACGCGGAGAGGAGGAAGCTGTGCTCTGTGCTGGAGAGATCCATTTGGATCTATATGCACAATTACCAATTAGTGTGCTGTAAATGCCAAAGCTCGTTTCCACATCATGTGCCAGAAGTGTCTGTCAGTCAGTCAGAGCTGTGCTCTGTCAGGTGTGTCTCCATTTATGGCCTCACATTACTCCAGGTATGAAATGATGTTATAAGCAATGAACGTAAAGCCATATAACTCACAACCTCTTGGGCCCCAATTTTGCAGTGCCATATAAATGTGTGTAATTTTAAGTACTATCAGTACTTCCACTGACCTCAGTGGGACTACTTAGAGTGCTCTGAGTTATACACGAATACACTTCTTCGGGGTAAGAGCCAAGGATGACTCATACAAGCGCATGCATCACAGATTTTTATCTTTCCACTGCTATTTGTTGTCACAACTTATGGTTTAATAAAGGTTAAATATGTTGAGCTCAGCTTCAGATTCAGTTGTAAACCCGCCAGTTTCTATTCTGCACATTTCATGTTGCTTGAGCTTAACACTTTCTTGAGGAATTTTGATGTTGGCACTGATCACGCTTTCTCCTTTTTGGGTCCTTTATCAGCTCCAGCAGCTGTTTTGCATAAGTGCAATGGTGGAAGAATATGGGTTTTGCAAATCATTTTATTGTTCCCAGCACTCAGCAGTGAGAGATCATTGTCTGCTTAGCAATAATGGCTTTTCCAAAAGACAAACAATTTCTAATAAATCAGACCTCGAAGAATTTAATAGTAAAATTAAATGACCCATCACCAATGGTTTATACATTATGCAGGCTCAGTGCAAGTGTAGTGGAGAGCATATGCAATTACTGGAGATAATTATTCTTATGAGGGGAAATGTTGCTGAGTATTCTTCTGTTAAATAATTGAGTGAGATTCCTAATGCCGTTTTAGGAGGAGCATCACAGACACTTGGAAATCTAACAATTTAAATTTAATAATTTAAAATTACAATAGCACAGGCAAAGCACAGGAGGCACTGGAATTATTCTCTAATAAATCTAAAGTATCAGTTGGGAGGTTATTGTTTTAGAAGACTGTAAGTTATTATATGCCCATGATTCAAGACTGAAGATGAGGGTTTGTCTTTACTGCAAAGTTGTAACTGCGTCAGGTGCTGTGAAGGCAGGTCTGGTGCTTGCAAAAGCCATTAAGTGCAGTGGCATTTTTAGCTGAAGGCAGCTGGGTTGTGGGGGTGTCAGCTGAAGATCTGTGACTGCAGAGTCTCACTTACCACCACAAGCTGTGACAGAAGCTCAAACAGCAGCCCCAGCAATTCATGGTCAGCAGTCCACAAACTACCCACAGTCCACAGCCTGCCTGTAAGGTCACCAAAATAAGCAGGTTGGTTTTCAGCAGCCTTCTGAAAACTCTGAAATACTCTGAAAATACCAGGAGTCTGAAAAAGGAAGGTTAAAACCACTCCATTAAACAGAAGAATAGTTGTTGATGAACAGAACCTTAGTCTTGGGTTTTTTTCAGACCTGTGGGATGCTCTTCTCTAGAAGGCAGCAGGACTCAGTAAATGCTTTCCCTAAATCATTGCTAGTGAAAAATAGGAATGAAAGAGCCCTTGGTACTGTTTTTAACTGTTTAGCTGTGGGAATGTAGCTTCTTCAGCACAATGGTATAATTGAGTTCTCAGTGCTGGTCTCATCTTAAATGGAAGGACAAGAGGCATGATAGAAAACAGAGTGCAGCCAATGATTAAAACAAAAAAAAAAGAGGACAGATGAAGGGATTTCTGTTTACAGAGAAACAAGTAGGGAGCCTGTTTTCCAGTTTCTCTTGCAGGATTCAGTGGGTGAGTTGGCTAGTCAAGCTTGAAGGAGAGTTGGACACAGCTGTCCTCTTTGCCTTCTTTGTTAAACTGGTTTTGGCAATAATTGTGACAGAATTGGAAATGGGTCAGATAACACGTTTCTCATCAGATGGCAAGTCTGGAATCTGGTTTGACCTTCGACAAATTAACTTTAACTGAAAAAATTCCTAGTCTGGATAGCATCTCATCAGCAGAATATTCCCTTCTTGAGTATGCCTGGATTCTCTCTGATGAAAGACAATTAGTACAAATCATCTGGTTTTATGTATATTACATTATTTTTCATAAGTGCTTTGGGTAGTAATTCTGAAAGGATGAGAAGTGTCTGCATTATTTATTAAGAAAATGTGTTGCTTTGTGTTGTGTTATTTATGAAATTCAGTTCTACTAGCATCTGTTATTGGTAGAGGAAAGGATGATAAATTTGAAGTCACACAGTCAATGGTGGTGAGATATTCTTTGGGAAAACATTTGGGCTTGTGGCTTCTGTACTTCATAAATTCTTTTTAGGGCTCTGGAGCAGTCTAGATGGAATTATAACTCCAGGGAACACATATTGGATTAGAAGTTTTCTTGAATCAGGCTGCCAGAAAAATTGATTACAGATTTTCTCTTATCAGTGTCATCTCATTTTGTTACCAGTTGGTTTTATTCTAGCTTGTAAAAAGGGAAAATCCTTGTGTGCAAAAGGCATAGAATTAAAGGCTGTATCCTAATGTTTTAAAATATCTTATGTGCATGTTAATTTGAAGAAAATCTGTCCCCAGACGAAACAGTTTTTCAATTTGCTATAAAGTTTGGGTAGAGGAGACAATGGACAAGATATGACTGCTAAGAGGTAGCACCAAAGTAAAAGATTTTCAACAGGAGCTCATTATAAAATAAACAAGAATAAAAAGAAGCAGACTTACAAAATGCAAAAGCATCAAGAGAGATTGCAAAAAAAGAAGTATGTTCGGACATCAGTGTCCTGATGTGCAGACTTCCTCTCTGTAGTTTTAGATAGTTGCCAAGAGTTTTCTCAAGAAATTGTAAGCATATTATGTAATAGTTAGACATCTAACACTGAATGTACCTCTAAAATCAAGTAAGCAGATGTATAAATGCTAAAAATCAGATGTGTGTCCTTTGTGTTTTTTCTGGATTGTAAATGAAAGACTGGCTTTAGAAAACCAGGGCTTAAAAGCACTTTGATATGGGTGAGGAGACAGGAATTACATCCTCTTTCTCACTTTTCTTCCTCTATTAAGAGAGCACTTTTTCTCTTAACAAATGCAGAATCCACTTCTAAAGATAATTATGCATTTAGAGTAGTCTGAACAATTTGTTCTTTTTTTAAAACCTTTTCCCTTGTAATGATTATCATTCTTGACATTATTTATTTGGTTGGGAAGATGAACATCTAGTGAACTAGAGGTTGTGCTAATGCCTTCTTACCCTCGTTTCATTACTGTGTTCTGAGCAAAGCTCTGATTTGGAACGTCTCAGCTGACAGTTTGTATTATGCTAATCGAAATCTGTTTACTGGAAATGAAATTTGAATATGCTGTAACTTTGCTGTCATTAATAAACTTACTGCTTTTTTTCTTTCAGTTGGACTTCCAGTTTCCATTTCAAATATTGATGGTCTTGAAAGTGCATTTGGATCCAAGACATTTTCCATCACAGGACAAATCAAGAGCCTCCTCTCCTATCTCAGAGCAATACAGACAGCTTGATATCATATGACCTCATTTGTCCAAATTAAATGAAAAAAGAATTTTCACTAGCTTTCCATGAAGCTCAGCTATTGCCTGTTAATTTTGACTGTTAGTGCTGATCTTTCAGTTGGATTCACAGTGGAAAATGTAGCTTTTAACAGGACAGTTGCTTTTGGATCTTTCAATGCATCACTTCCTGCAGTGTCTCAAGCTTTAATAAGTTCTTCAGCACACCATGATATCATAGCCAAAGAGGGGACCAGTATTTTAATTGAATGTAAACTGAATATCAGCCAGTATGAACATATCCTTTGGTATAACTCCAGAGGACGCCTGCTTGAACAGAAAGATGGTGAGTTTTCCTGCTGTTGTCTATCCTTCAGTATTCCCCTTTTATACAGTATCTGAAAGCCTCTGGGGCTTTATTATAATTTTCTCTTCCAATCCTCCCATTTTTACAGTTGGGAGGTAAGGAGAAAGCAAGACAAAACTCTGTGCCCTCTGACATGTGGCTTGTGAATTATACCTGAGTTCTTCTGTCCCAGCCCATCCATCATGCTTTGGTGCCCTACAGAATCATGTAATTCATTAGACATCACAGTGTTCAGTACAGAAGAAATGAGTCTGCATCTTACCAGGCACTAACTGATGTTTTTATTTATTATTGCACTGGTTTAGATTATTTTTTTCCAAACACATCAATTAAACACAGTTGTCCACAACTTGTGACCCTTTCCAGCTGGCAGTCGATGCTTTGATTTTGTTACAGGATATTTTAAAGCATGGTGACTTCGTACATTTCTTTTCTGGTTTATGCACCAGTGAGACTGTGAAAAGTAACACAGTATGTGACGACCAACAGTGCAATGTATGCAACTTAATCCTTTTGTACTGAGGGGGAGTATATTTTTCTAGCTCTTAGAGTTGTGTCACTGTAGTTTTTAAGTTAAAAAAAGTTTCAGAGATGTATGTGCTTTTCTGTATTAGTATTAATGAAGATCATCTAACTAATTGTAGGATCTTGTCGGAGGCCATCTTTTTGCCTTAAGTATTTGGTAACCTTTCTGTAGTTATAATGCCATCTGGAGATTAGTTCAAAGTAGAGTAATTAGAAGAATGAGTTATGAAAACAGTTTTCCCCCTAAGTTATAAATGCACAGCAAATGCTGTATAAAGCTTCTTGTATTGATTTCTTTTTACTTGGGTTTTGTATGTCAGCACTGCGTGCTCAGCAGAAAACCATGTCTTGAGAAAATCCTGGGTTCTTTTGCCAGCAGAGCCATTTACAGACTGATCTTTTTCATGGGTCAGTTGACTTTTGATTCTGAATGTATGGAAAATTAGACTTTATAGAGGACAGTCTTTTAACATAGTATTACACAGGGGTGAGAAGCTCAAATTAAGAATTAGGATCCCTCTCAGAAAGAGTTAGCAGTCTAGAAGCACACTAGAAAGTGCACATGAGAGAAGGAAGTAAAACCAGTGTAGCAAGCATGCAGAATAATTTGCCATTAAGCAGTAGGATTGGTAAATGGGTTCTGGCTTTCTGTATCACAGGCCTAAAAAGGACATTTCAGTCATTTGGTGTACTGTTAGTGTTATGCAAGAAGTGGATTGCTTACTGCCAAGCTTTGCCTCCAAACAATACATGTCTAGTTTACCCAGTGATTTTTGTTTTATGAGCTCCATTTATTTCTTTTCAATCTCCAGGTGACCGGTGGAGGATTGCTGATAACTCCCTTAACATCACAAAGGTCAGCTTTGCTGACCGGGGGCGATACACGTGTGCAGGCATTAACCGTAATGAGACCTTGTATTACACAGTCACCCTGAGGGTTACCTTCACCTCAGGAGATATGAGTATCTACTACATGATTGTGTGCCTCGTTGCCTTTGCTATCACCCTCATTTTGAACATAACCCGTCTGTGCATGATGAGCAGCCACCTCCGCAAAACAGAGAAGGCCATCAATGAGTTCTTCAGGACGGAAGGGGCTGAGAAGCTTCAGAAGGCTTTTGAGATAGCCAAGCGTATCCCTATCATTACATCTGCCAAAACACTGGAGCTGGCCAAAGTCACTCAGTTTAAGACCATGGAGTTTGCTCGATACATTGAAGAGCTTGCCAGAAGCATTCCCCTTCCACCTCTGATCCTTAACTGCAGGGCCTTCATGGAGGAGATCTTCGAGGCTGTGCGGGTTGACGATCCCGATGAAGTTGGCAAGGAGGACAAGCAGTCCCAAGGCTGCGGTGCCCAAGCTGCGATATTCCCTGTCAACCCGGAGATGAAGCGCAGCGATTCTCCAGCCGGGGATTCCGACGATGGGTCCATGAGCGAGCAGGGCCAGGAGATTGCCGTGCAGGTGTCCATCCACCCGCAGTCCGAGGTGCAGAGCATCGACACAGTTTCTCATGACAGTGGCCAGTTTGCGCCTTCTGAGGAAGGCACCTGCTGAGTCCAGCAATCCACAGCGGTGAAGGAAGCTTGGGTGACCCACGGATACTGTGAGGAAGGGGTCTGCAAACAAGCTGCCTCAGTCCCACGTGCACAACAAAGTTTTCCAAATTGCAAGGTGCCAGAACTAGTTCTGAAATACGTGTTTTCTGTCAGTGTTGATCTAATGACTTCAGTCTGTTAAAAAAGGCCACTTGGAATGTTGTGCAGGGGCTTTTCTTTTTAAAGAAGGCTTGCTGTACTTAAAACAGTTACAAAACAGGAATTCTTTGTCCTTGGCTCCTTGGTAGCTTCTGATACTTCTGATCTGTGTTAGAAGTGGCCAAGCTGAGCAGTACAACTTGCAATAAGGTCTTTTCCTTTGTGAACTCTTTTCTTTCTTCACAAAGTTGAACTGAAATTCCTTTGAGTCAGTGTTGTTGTCCTGATGCATTGAGTTGTGTGTTCTTTTTGAGTTGCCCCTTGGTGAGTGCAGCCCATCAGAACCATGGTGAGCTTGAACAAATCTGTTTTATGTCATGTGCTTCTGTGTTGCTATCAAAATGTACTGTACTTAGGAATAAGTACCAGGATCTGCTGCTGGATTAAACAAATTGCTGTAGTTTCAAAGCAGCTTAGAGAACAACCAGGGGGGTCTCAGTTTTCCATGCACCTGCAGGAAACTTGTGCATACTCTAGAAGCTTGTTGCTTAAACTTGGTGCTGATTGCCAAAGCGCCTTACCCTGGTCCTGTCCCACCAAATGGAGCAGTAACAGCACTGCCAGCACTGTCTGGCTTTTGACTTTGCTGATTTCACTCACTATAGAAAATCCAAAGTTTTATATTGTATTTGACATTGTTGTGAGAATAGAATGACAGTAACTGCATAGTGGCATAACTAATAAATGAATTCATTTACAGACAGGTGTCTCAGACACTTCTTTCTGAATAGCATTATAATAAAGCAGATGAAAAGTAGTGACACCTGCTCTGCTCTGGCTAGTACTGTCAGAAGGCAGTGGCAGAGAGAGTGGCTGGTGGAAGGGCTGGCTGAGCTGTTTGCTCAGGAGTGGAGTTGACAGGATGGAGCCCAGCCTCGTCCACTGAAGAGGGGTGGCAGAAGGGAGAGGTGCAGGTGCTGACATAAACACATAAGTGCTTCCTCAGCTGTAGAAATCCATCCCCCAGGAATCAAAGTGCGGACCAGAATCTAGTTTCTTCTTTCACTCTTTGGTGCTGGTTTTTTTGCTCCTTAACATTTATAAGTTGTATCACTTAAATAGCATTTTCTATCCTGTTGAGATTTAGTAGATGTAAAGCTTGTAAGCACTCCACAAATTAATTTCTTACAACTACTGGAAGCATATTGCCATATAATTTTAACAACTTGGCAACAGGAGCGCCATTTAATTTCCCACAACTCTTTTTTCTTTCCTTATTATTACAGAAATGTCAGCTGAACAAGTGATTCTGGATGGCTGCTCAGGATTCTTAAGAGGATTTGACATTAGATTTACATGAGTAGAGGTAGTAAACAAGCAGGCACAGTGGTAATAACAGGGTGGGGCCATCTGTGGTATTTCATGCTCTGAACGAATTATAGTTATTGTATCGTATCAGAAGGGGGGAAATTACAGCATCTATTACCATTTTAAACTACCTTCTGGGGACAGTCCTGCAGTCAGCCACCAGTAAATGCACCCTAGTTGCCTTTGGCCTGCTGGGTAAGAGTGCGGTTTGTCAGGAAGGAAGGAAATTGGTAGCCTTGGTTACAGTAGCATTCCCACCAGATTGGTGCCATTTCCCAAGATTGTAGCAAACTATCTGCTTCAGGGGAATAAAGCCTGCTGTAGACACTTAGACTAGCTACTGCCCTCACAGTAACTTTTTTTACTTCCATAGTTTGATGGCACTTTATGTCCAGGTGAAAAGTTTGTATAGTTTTGTGTAACCTGTCTGGTTTAAGTTCTTCGAGGTGATCAGTGTTAACAAATACTCTGTGGATAAATACCTAGTTCTCTCAGAAGCCCTGCTAAGATGCTGCTGGCTTCACTTCTGTACTACAGTGAGTTCTGTGGCTTTGTTGCACTTGTGTGGGTGGAGATTTGGGGACTTGCACCCTTTAGGATGTCCTAGTGAAAAGAGGTGAAGGCTACAAGAGAATGATTTGGTTTGGCCTCCTTTGTGCCACAGGCCATTAGAACTCTACCTGCACCTGCCTTATTTCCCATAAGCAGCTCTCCTTGCTTCTGTGTAACTGTAGCATGATGTGCAGCAGTAGCACATTGGATATTCAGCCCCAAACAACACGCACAATGAGAGATGCCAGTACAAAATCTAGGCTCCATTTAATTGCTTCCTGAGAAGCAGTTATGATTGACAGATGTCTCATCAGAAGTGGCAGCCAAGTGACGCTGGAGGTGTGTCAGATGGGTGTCAGGAGAGCAGTTTCTAGGTTCATTTGATCTGTTCTTTGATTTTTATACTTTACATGGCTCTGAGTTCTTACTAAGCACAGTTACCTGGTGTCTTTGTGTGACGTGTTGCTGATGGAGAGGAGTAAAGGTGCATAAAGGTCCTCAGAAATGCAGTTGTGGTGTCAGTTGCTCCATAGCAAAGCCAAGAGTTTTCCTGAGTTATGGTATTTGGTTCATTAAATTAATTTCGTTAGTGGGAAGAAAGTTGTTTTGTAAAGATTTCAGTATATCAGGAATACTTACTGAATGTAGGAACTGATCCTACTCCCACTGAATTCAATTAGAGCAGATTTGGAGCTCTTGTGTATTTTACAGGATTTTTATGCATCTGAAAGCAAGGATGATGGTGACATGTAAAAGTGATTTCCAGAGAATGAAATTTGACACTGGTTTCCAAACAACTTGTGAACTATTCTTGTTATCCTGAGAGTAGGTATGTGCACTTAAATTTCTTTGATGAATCTCATTAAACATTAATGTTGAAAGTTTCTCTCTCTTAACTTTGTGTAGGATGAAGAGAGTCTGCTGTGGTTTCCTTGCTTTAAACTAAAGCCTTTGACAATCACAAGGCTATTTTTTCTCTTCTTTGTGACTTACTTTTATTTTAAATAACATAAACTCTACTTGTTATCCAAGAGTACCTAAAACCAACTTTGTAGTGATTATTTGTATTACCTGGATTGTAATGTAACTGTTTAATGTAACCACGTAGAATTTCATACTTTCATAAAATGAATTGGTAGATTTGCAAAATAAATTTTAAAAAACCCCAAACTTGTTTTGGTGGAGCTTTCTGTTTTACAAGTAAGAAGTGCCTGCCTCTCCAAGGTTAAGTAGCAGCTGTATTGAGCTCTGTAGAATGTTTGTTAGCCTGACAAATGTTGCTGGGATATTCAGTCATCTGATGGACCATTCCTGCCATGACATCTTTGTGTCTGTCATTTTTTTATGTCTCAAGTCCCCAACAACATCTGTAATAATTGTTCCCAGCTGCATAAACAAACAGTTACAGACCTGAAATCATTTCAGAAAGGTCTGTGTGTTCTTGATTTCACACTGTGAAGTGCAGTGACCTTCAGCCACAAACCTGTATTGTCTGTTCTTACCTTTTTCACTTGATTGCACTATTCTATATTGTAAGCACCTGTCTTTTATTAATGCTCCTCAAAACCCAGTATATTTGGACACAACTGATCTCCTAAAAGGCAACACAGCCCAAACATGGAGCATGAAAGCTTTCATGTGACCAAGTCTGTGTTGCTGTTTTGTCAGGGAGCTGCCGAGATGCCATAAAGGAATTTCCATTCCTGTGCCAAGGCAAGCATGGGGCTGCTCTCCCTCTGCATCCACAGAGCTGGTGAGGTAGGTCTGACTTTTTCCTTGCTCTTTGCTGGCCTGCAGTTTGTTAAATTACACAGGGAGCAAGTAACATCCCCTGGAGTACTGTGTTAAGCATACTGAGAATGGGAAGGGGCATCTCACTGTATTTTGGTGGCCAAGCTTGGGTTCCTGATCCTTTGCAATCAATTCAGAGTATTAAAGCCTGCCAGGGGATGATCCCAAGCCCCTAAGCAAGGCTCCCCCATCTCCACTGGATACACTGGGAAGCCGTATTTCCAACATGAGCATCTGAAACTGTGTGGTAGTGGATTTCTTCTGTGTGGGCATGCCCTGCAGCTCAGTGCTAGCCTGGAGCAGAGAGTGACAGTGCCCCTGGTTAAGTTTAAACTGCATTCCCCCACCCCAAACACCAAGAATCCAGCTTGCTGAGAAAACTCTGTAATACAGTCAGTGGGGTTGTGCAAGTGTGAATGAGAGCAGACTTCACCCACATAGTTTTTAGAGAACGGTTTCTGGTTGCCAGTCTCTTCACAAGGCAGATAATGGAATTAAAGATGAATCTTGTGGATTTTCTCATGAGAATCAGCTGCTTCAAGCAGAATTATTGGGACCACACTCCTCAGGCTAGGTCAATATTCAGTCAGCATCTTCTTTCTATCTCCTTGTTATGAGAGATGCATGAATGATAAAGGTTCAGTTTTTTAAAGCTCCTGTAACCTGACCCCTCATGATCCTATCCACAGTGAACAAATTCATCTGCATCCATTTAAAGCACTTTTCCATCTGGTAACAACAAATCAGCAAAAAGAGAGCTGCATTAAGGATCATATTTTCATTTTAGGTGCATTGCTTAAAAAATAGATTTTTTTTTCTTAATGTTGCACCACGTTTGTGAATCAAGTCTCCAGCTGGAGACACAGTGGAGATACCACAGTGTCATTCAACTCAGGCGAGTTACAGCTTTATCGACTTTTCACTGAGCCAGGTCATTTCACACCAGCTGGGTCTCTCTCCTCTTCTCTTCTTTTATTGTATAGCAGCTCATTCAAATGTCTCCAAATACTGCCAGCCTTTTTGCATGTGGAAGTGAGAATTACACCATCATTCAAAAAAAAATTGTTCTGCTAGATGTTCAAATATCAAAAAAGCCCAAAAAGCTGGAAAGTTGTGCTTTATCCCTGGTAAGATAGTGCCTATTCTTTGGTCACGCCTGGATGCCAATGAGCGTAATAATACTGAGCAATTAGGCCTTTCATTTTCGTTAGGCTAATTAATTGTTTGCACAGTGCCCTGAATATGGAATCATTTTCCTTTGGAAAGGATAAAAGGATTAGAATGGCTTTATCCCAAGTTGCTCGGAACGTCTTTTATTTATTTAATGGGAGAAAAATTCTCTCGCGCCCCAAATCCAAACCACACACTCGAGCGTTACGGCTGCACTGGGACATTTCCATCAGCAGAGATGCACACAGATTCACATATGTCCATCCATCTGCAGCCACGCTCCATATGGGACCTGGGGGTTCTCTTGCATGTCAATGAGTCTGCAGAGGCTGGAGTTGTGTGTGCTGCCAGCTTTGGATGTGAGCTGTGGTCAACACATCCCTCAGAGTTCAGCTGCCCACGGCACAGGTAGGGGCCCATGGCAGCACCACGGTCATTGCAGGTGTAAATGCACTGGAGACTCTCAAGAGGTTCGTACTGAGTAACTCAAAGGCAAATGAAAGCTGGGCCAGGATTTCATGAAGAAGGGACCCAGTGGACACAACATTGCAGAGGCTATTACCGGCTCTTTTTTATGTTTGTCCTATTCAGTGCCTCTTTGTGCTACCATATTATTAAATATATATTTCATATGAAATGGTTCCAAGTGTAACACAAGCTTTCAGAAAGCCATTTCAGTGGAAAGTGTGGGGATGTGTTCAGCTTTAAGGGAGAGGCTGCCATCACACAAAGGTCCAGTGAAGGCAATGGAGATAGCTGGAGTTTCCCTGCCTTGCCTTCTCCCTGCTCTGCTGTAAGGCCTGTTGTGGGCCATCTGCAAGAGCTGAAAGTGAAAATTCTGTCCCGTGCTACTTCCTCTTCCTCTAAAGATCAGGACACAGAATAGCCCTGGGTATGAAGGGAGCATAAGAGGCCACCCAGGACATGCTCTCAGGCACAGATATCTGTCCTGTCTTACAGCAACCGGCAGAGATGTATCTCCCAGGCAATCTATTTTCCTGCTAAACTATCCTGACTCCTGGAAAGATTTCCCTATTATCTGCCCCCAAGCATCTCTAAATGCATCACCGATCTCGTCCTTTCTGTGCCTGCTGCTGCTACAGCTGCAGCCCAAATCGGTGCCACCCCAAACATGCAGGAAGGGAGCTGGAGGGAAACATAAAGCAGGGATCATACCTGACTTTATGTGCCTGCTGTGCCTGAAGAGGTCATTCTGTGCTCAGGCCAAGCCTCAAGAATTTAACCAAAATTCAAACTCATTTTGTTTATTCAATGCCTAGATGTCTGAGTGTTGCTTCTTGGGCTTTGGACCTTTTTGTTGTCTAACTGTGCTGGGTCATGGAAATATTCAGAGTATCTCACCCGATCAATGGGAAAATCCCAAGTTTTCTTTCTTTTTCTTTTTCCATTTTGTGAGTTTTTCTCAAGCTTAGCTCTCCTAAATAATAATGACTGGGGAGGAATACAGTAGACCAGAACAGACATGAAGGAGTTTGGACAACTGTCCTAAATTAGAGGACAGGTTTGCTTTGGAAATCCTGTATGCATCACACTCTGTTATAGAGAGTTGGTTTTAACAGTGAATCTCTTGCAGCAGGGTGTCACTTCACTTCCACAGATTACTTGAAATGCTTTATTAATTTGATGACCTTGTGGGCTCTCAGAAGAAGCCATTTCTCAGTGTTTTGGGGAAAGAGAGTTTCTCTGAGCCAAAGGGACTGTTTTGTTGCTCAGATTTATTGCTTGGCTGACTTAATTCACCATTCAAACATGATGATTTTTAGCTGCTGGGCATTAGCCCTTGCAATGTTGAAACTAATTAACTGCTAGAACTCTTCTTAGTAAAGCTGTTTTCTTACTGGGTTTATTTGGGGGGTTTTTAATCCCTGGAAATAAAGCAAACACAATCCTTGAAACACAGGTTGCATGGATACGGTATCAGCACAGACACAGCTCCGTGCTGAATGACTCTGTGTTACAAAGCAAGGAAGGCTGCTGGTTGTCCCTGCTGCCAATGTGACACCACACAAAGGTAAGATGAGAAAAGAGACAACATCTGAAGATAGGAAAGGAGGGGTGCCAGAGCCATGACAAAGCAAGAACTCAGAGAACAGCAAGAGAGGTTTTGAATATAGGGCTTGGGATCCGCAGCCATCAAAGCCCTGAGTAGTGCACCTTGCAGGCAGGTGAAGGTCAATGGCTGAGCAGCAGGGGAGTCCTTGCACCTTCCTCCCCTTCCTTCATCCCCACTGCTGCTCTTGCTGCCTGTATTTCTGAAAGAACCCTGAACTTCATAGCTCTAATAGATCTTAAGGGCTGTGATGCCTGCTGTCAGGACCTCATCAAAGCCTTGGAAGGAAGAGAAGGAAGGGAAAGGAAAGTCCCTGTCAGGATGCACTTGGCTGCACGAAGTTAAGTTACTGGTTGTTATCTCATTAGAGATTTCTGCTTGTCAAAATATTTTCTGGGAAAACTTTAGAACCCCTGCAGTATTTCATGGTCATGCCTAAGACAGCATAAACAGGTCTAGAAGCTCAAGCAGAGAAAAATTCAGTGTCTGTATACTCCTTCCTACAGTGTTTTTCCAAAGCACTATTGCCCTGCTCCTTGCTCTGAGTCCATAGGTGTGAATGAAATATAAATCACAGCTGCTAACTGGAAGCAGGGAATCCCTTCACTGGCTCTAGCAAGCACCCCATCTGTCTTTGTTCCTGGCAGTTTCACTACCTTTATCACCATTTTTAAATGCAGAGCTGCAAATACCATTAGTGATCACAAAGAATGGCAGTCTCTTGACATGCCTCAACCACAGTAACCTTCTTCACTGGCAACAGGGAGCACCAGGCCAGTCTTTCTCCTGTGAATTTGGGCTGGGAGTGTCAGGTCCAGCTGTCAATTCACCTCCATCTGATTATATTCTTTCCTTCATTTCAGATGTTTCCAGGATTTTCTGCCGCCTTATGAAGCCTCATGGTCTAGTTGCTCATCCCTGTACACAGGAATATAGAGCAGCATCTCTGGGTGTGTGATCAAGGAAATCTTATGTTGCATGACTTGCTCTGAACTGAGGGGAAAATGCAGAGGATCAGCTGCATCTGAGAGAGGAGATCTCTGCTTCCCATGGATGCTGGTGCAGCAAACCTGTCATTGGCCATTTGGGGGGAACTCCAAAATGACTATGAGTGTATTTGTCTGCTAGTTCTCTAGGTGAAGTGAGAGAGCAGTTGGTGGAGGTTTGTCATGGAGGGCAGTTGTACAAGAGAAAACAGGATTTGGTGTCTGAGAGAGTCCAAAATAGCACCTTGGGATAGTTTGTACTGACAAGCTGCCCCACCTCTTAGCCATCAGCCAAAGCATGTTCCAGCATCCTCTGTCCTGGGAAGGTGACCTTAGAGGCAGGACAGAACACAGTCAGGATATGAGTGGGACAGTGCTGAGGGCTGAGCGTGAACCCCCAGCATGAGGCCAATGGGGGAGACCAATTCTCTTTAGTCCCTGACATTTCTCTGTGTTCCAGTGAAGTCATCCCTGGAAAGAAGCACACATGTGGTTCCACTTGCCTTATCCTTTGCCAGCCATCCCTGCTGGTCTCTCTGTGCCAGTGAGCACCCGCACTTTGCTTCCAATCAGAACTGTCCTTGGAACATCTCAGCAAAGTGCCAAGTATATCTTTGCTGCCACTCTCATCTCTGCAGCCCAAGGCTTTTGGCTTGTTTAGCTGAAAGGGAGCTGGGTTCAAGGCTTTGAGGTGCCAAGCTGAATTCAAACAGCAAAAACATGTAGGTGAGCTCAGAGCTAGGATGTGAGCTGACAGTGGCACCGGCAGCAGGGGCAGTACCATGTCAGGGAACAGGGAAATGCGAACAGCAAAGGAGGATGCTGGTGGTGGATGGGATGGGAAGCCGTGGGGTCCCTCTAGCGCAGTTTTTGGGTGGTGGGGACACATTGCAGCCAGCCAGCAATGCCCAAGACAGGGCCGGGAAAGAGCTCCTCGCCTGGAGCTCCGCGAAGCCCCCCGGTACCGCTAGAGGCGGCTCTTGTTTTGTTTTGAACACGGAGGAAGCAGCCGGTGCTGTGCCCGGGGACAGCACTGTGGTCGGGAGGGAAGGATGGAGCTGCTCCCTCCTGCCCTGAGACAGCTCTGCCTCCACTGAAGACCCACAGCCCATTCAGCAGCGGCTTTTCTCCCTGGTGGCAAACACAGTGTGTTAGAGCCTGAGTGGGCAAAGGGACCCTCAGCACCGTGTGGGTCAGTGTGAACCCAGGGGAGAAGGGGTTGTAGGGACACGGGGGGCACAGGGGGGCTGAAGGCGGCACCTGGGAGCAACGATGTCCGAGGGAGGATCTGGAATGAGCGCTGTGTGCCCCCGTCCTGCCCGCACCGAGAGCAATTCCCACCGCTGGCATCCTGCCGCAGGAAGGGTGGGAGATAAAAGCCAAGAAGGAACGGATTTGGTTTGTCCTTCTTTCTTTGTAGATTAACAGATCCAGCTCTGACTGAGGGATTTAGTGATTACAGGGACTTAATTGCATGGGGAAAACATTTCCTAGCAATTACTTACGTGCCAGCCTTGGCTCGCCGGGTGTTTTCCTTTCGCACCGCTGCCGCCTGTCATGGCACGGTGCCCTGGCACTCGGGGACACCGCCGGCCCCAGGGAAGGGCAGTCACAGCCTGGGTGGCACAAGCCCTGCCAGATGGATGCTACCTGCAGATACTCTCCTGCCTGCTGTGTGCCCGGGGAAGCCCTGGAGGGGCCGGATCCTCTCGCCCACCCTCCGCTTGGCTCAGGCAGCCAGGCAAATCCTTGGTGGCCAGGGGGCCCTTGGCGGCCACCCACCCCTCTCTGTCGCACTGGGTTCAGCCTGGGTGAATTCCAGCATTGCTCTTTTCATTTCAGTGCAGCAGGAGAAGAGGCTTATGGTCACCTTAAAGGAATAAACGATGCATAAAAATATTTGATCAATTAAGCCAAATGATTTGGCGAGCACAGGCTCCCGCTGTACCCATCCTCCTCACAATTGCCTCATTATCCAGCCCTAAATCAAGCTGTCACAGCTTTTTTTGGCTGGGGGGGAGAGGGAGGGAGAGAGGGAGGGAAGCAGGGAGCTGCTTTCCAGTCTTCACCTCCAAAACTGAAAATCCTGAGCCGGGAGCGGGTCAGTGAGTCACCGAGAGCATCCTCCCGCCCACCTTCCCTCGCCGCTCGCTCCCGATCCGCCTGCGCTGCTGCTCCTCATTAATTAGGCTGTGGATTCGGGAGCGGGATGCCATCGCAGCGGCCCGAGCAAGCGCTGGTGCGGAGGCTCCGAGTTCCACGCTGGCGCTGCCTGGGGCCGGAGATGCCTGTAAGTGCCATTCCCAAAGCCACTGACTCGGTCCCTTGCTGCTGCCTGGAAAGCATCAGCATCCCGGGAAGGGGACACGTCTCATCAGCGGGGCAGGAAGGTCTGGAGGTGACACAGAGAGGGGATCTCCACTCTCCTTGGGTGCCAAAATAAAGAGGATCGGATCCTGCTTGCTTCTGTTCGTGCCACATGCAACAAGTGTCTGGCGATGCTCCTCTTGCCTTAGCTGGGACCAAGGGCCACTGGAGTCCCCCACCTATGGGCACACCTGCACTGTAGTATCAGATCGGCCTCTTTTCACAAGAAAACCATGGGGGGATTACAAGAAGACGGTCTCGATACAAGCAGGTCCCAGAGGGATTCTGTGTGGGTGCATGAGCCCCACACATGGTGTCTTTTTGTTAGTCAAGAGAGAAGCTAAGTCTGTCTCTTTGGAAGCCTCGGGGTTTCACAAGCCCTGGAGGAAACACCTGAGGACATGTTTCTTGCATTCTCAGAACAATGGAACATCCCTGACCCTAAACACAGGGAATCTCCTCTCAGAAAGCGTCCTCCTCACCCTCTGCCCTCTCTACGTTACATCCTGGATGCTGTGTCAGACCTGTGTGATACCCCAAGTCTGATAAATTAATTATTCATATTAATTATTTTATTAATAAATTAATTAAGGACTCATTGACTCACTCTTCTGATACAGTGAAACAGCTGCAAACTCACCTGTTCATGGGAGCACAGCCAGGCTGACAGAGCATCCCCTTATGCTGTCACCCCTACAGACAGCCCGTACCAGAATCTTCCACCCAAGAAAACCTTCAACCCAAGAAGTATAAAGAGGGGACCATGTGGCATAAACACAGACCTTTGCATACAAAACTGCTCTGGATGGAGTTAACAAAAAATGCATCCTTTTCTCCTGCCTAGGCAGCACCCCAGCAGGCAGGACAGGGCAGGGCTGCTGGTTCTGGTGGGCAGGCTGTGGCCTCACCCGTCCCTGTGATGCTGAAGCTGCCACCAGATCAGGTCGACTCTGGGTTGCTGATACTGGAGTGACAATTCGTGTGGGTGCCACGTTCAATCCACACTGTTTAGTTTCTGTGCCTTTTAAAGGTTGTCAAAACATGAGATGCTCCTGCTGCTTTCACAGCCTTGCTAATTGGCTGCAAAGTGCAGATTTCTGTTCAAATTGCAGCTACTTTTGAACTTTGAACTTGCCTTTAATATCCAATCCCTGTGAGTTTTTTCTCCCTCCCCTCCCCTTGCAGAGCTGTGAAGCAGCACAAGCAAGAACTCCCTCCCACAGTCCTCCTTGGAGGACCAAGGGTAGTTCACACACCCTGCAGGGATCTCACAAGGGCTCTTCTGATCCCATACTGTTCACCCTGGGCTCCTCTAACCTCTGGAACCTCTGCAAAAGGACTGGGGAGCACATGCCAACTCATCACCTGGAGCCTGCAAGCAAGACCTTCTCTGGGGAGCACCCCTTGGGCTGCACCTTCAGCAGATGCTATGGTGTCTCCAGCCCTTCCCATTCCAGCCTCATTGTATTCCCTTCTCCCTACTCCAGTGATTGTTCATTCCCCCTGACAAGCCCCTCTGATCACACAGATGTTGGTGCTCCATGTGTGTGCTCTGGGTGCTGAGTGAAACACCTGCATGAGTCACAGTGATCTCTCTCTGCCTGTGCTGCACCAATCCCTGTGCTTTCTACTTGTCCTGCACCCCCGTCCACACAGTCACCTCTGCAGCTCAGGTGTTCTCAGCCTGTTTTCCAGCTCTGCTGAAGCTGGGAACAGTTTGAGCTTCACAGCAGGGCTGGAGCCTTCCTGACAGCACACAACTGGCAGGCTCTGGTTTTCCTTAGATGAGGCCAAACAGGAGCTCTGGAAAAGCCCAGCAGAATCCAGCAGCAGCTGGAGAAGGGCTGGTGAGCTGAGACATCTCCAGCCTCAAACTGCAATCCTCTGCAAACCACATTACAAGACTGGCCCTGGCCCAGCCCCTCAGCAGCAGTGATGTGAGGAGGAGTGGGGGAGCTGGACAAAGGCCCCTGAGCCCTCTCTGTCAACCCTGAGCTTGCACTAATGAAAATCCAGGCAATGTCCACGTGTGCAATGCCAGGAGGACAAACCCACACAGGCAGTGCCTGAACCAACACACACTCACAGCTGAAGTGTTTGCCAAGCCCCTGTTGCTCAGGAAAATGAGCCTGAGTTTGCAAGGAGCTACTTGCCAGAGCAGAAAACGTTGATCTCCAGCACATCCTTCACTCAACAGATGTTCCAGGTCCTCCTAAGCTGCAAAAAGATGGCCAAGAGGCCCTGATGGGTGCAGATGGGCTCAGCTCCGGTAGTCACCAGTAACAACCCAAAATGCACTGACCATCATGAGCCACAAAACCAACCTGCTGCTGGGCAGGGGCCGGGTCCAGCACTGGATGCTGCTGGGCACAGCAGAGCAGGAGCTGGACTTGCATGAAAAATCATGGCAAAAGCTCCTGCAATGGGGAGCAGTTGGAGCAACAATTTGGGGTTTCTACATTACTTGCTAATTTCAGATCACAGATGGAAATATCCAAGAGAAGCATCTCGTAAATCACACGGTCTGTGGTTTTTCCCTTTTCCCCTGCTGTGTTATGATGGAAAATTGCAGACAGTGTTTCCAAAAGCCATGAAATACCGTGCAGGCTCTGGCAAGTTCACATCCAGCTGAAGCAAACTGCACTCCAACTTGCAGCTTGCCTCCAAAAAGGTCACCAAACCCAACAGCTGCCTTTTGCTGACTGGAATTTGCACCTTTCCCCCAGGTCACTGGGCTGCTCTCACCCCTTTCACAGCATCACTGATTTATCTTTGTTCTCGTGCCACCCTTGCACCCCTCAAACAGAACTCAGACTGGGAGATTTCTTATAGGAAACGTGGAATAAAAGGGCATGGGCAGGAGGCTATGAGAGAAAAATAAAGGTATTTTTTTAATATGATTTCGCTGTAAAAAAGGGAAAAAACAGGGGCTTTGCTAAAAATTGCCAATGTGTTACCCAGCAAGAGAAGATTCTTGGGCTCAGAAGTTCATCTCTGCTGCTGCCTCCCTCTGTGACCAGGACAAAGCACAGGGAGTGCCACAGCAGAGACACACAATAGCAGTTGGTGCCATGTCTCTGCTTTCAGAGCCACGTTCTCCAGCTGCTCAGCCCCAGCAGCACAGTGGATGTCACCATCCTTCCCCTGGAGCTGCCCCGCTTCCTCTCACCCCTCCCTGAGCCCCGGGGCCACCCTGTTTACCCACAAGACTTAGGACCAGCATTGTCCCATTGACTGGGAGCAGCAGCATCTTCGTATCACAGCCCAGGACACACTGGAGTTCAGGATGTGGCCCCTTAATTACCCTGGAGCTACGCTAATGGATTTCTATTTTAATTACATGGAAGTCTAAACATGCTGCAGGCTCTGGCTAATGCTGCATGGCACAGAAGAAGGCCTGTGCGTCACTGACAGCTTATTTTTTTTGCATAATAAAGGTAAAGTGACACTAGGGACATGTGTCTTTTATGATCAGAGGTCAGCAGCCTGCAGGTCCCGAGAGCCATGAGTGGGAGGGGAGAGGGAGGGAAGGAAGGCAAAGTAAACAGATAAATCCCTGGAACATATGGCCTGTGCTTGGTATCTTTACGCATGAGGCACCCCACTTAATAAAAGTTTAGGATGGAAAAGCCAAATAAAATTGATAATCTGCCCAGGGAGGGTGATTCAGATGAAGTAAGCACATTACAAGGGGGTGACTGATTTACAATTTTCTTCTATTTGCAGTTTTATGACTATTACAGTTATTCTTGTGAATATAATTCATTACTGTGCTATTATTCCCAGAAGTGAAAATCAAAGGTTTATCAGCCGACACCAGCAAGCATGAAATACTGCCCCAACACACAGCTCTGTGCTGCAATCAAAGCTCCAAACCAACCGAGGAGGCAGGAGCTGAGCACTCACCTCTCCCTATCCCCAGGTCCCCTCCTGGGATGTGGGCAGGGGCAGGCAGCTCAAAGCCAGCATCATCTCCCAGCTGGACAGGGAGGAGATGGTGAACCAGAGAGTCACCTGTGTGACTGGGATCTCACCCTCCAAAAGGTGATGGACACACGAGTGACTCAGTTATTTGGAAAAAATTAGCATAGTCTTGTGCACTGGTGGGCAGCTCTGGCCAGGTGTAGGTGGGGGGACCTACAAGAGCCAGGTACCAAAGAAATGGGCTAAACTGGAGTTTATCCAATCTAAAAAGCAGTGAAGGGAGTACTGAAACATATTTTATGCTGCTGCTCAGTGGATACCTTGTTCTACAGCTCACATTTAACACAAAAGCAATCATTTCTGTGGCAAGGTTTCTCCAGTGGCTGTTGAAGCCCAGCCCCAGCCAGCTGCTGGTGCAGGTCCATGGCACAACCCTCCCTGGCTGCATCCTGTGGGTTTTCAGGCTTTGTCATTCCTGCACACCAACCTCAGCTGTGAAAACCAAGAGAAACTTCTTCCAGCCTCCCTTTCCTCCTCTTTTCAACAAGTTTTTGTCTGAAGAGCCACCCTTTGCTTTCCCGTGTTTGGGTCCGTGACAGACCCTCATCCCAAAGGCTTCTTGGCAGCACTCCAGATACTCCTGACATTCTGCTCCAGCACCAATAGATATCAGCTCTTGATTAAAAAGTCCTCCTGAAGTTGATGGCAAAGAGAGCCCTCCAATGGTATGGAGACCCTGCAATAATCCCTGGTGAATGTGGAGATGAGAAAGGAGAGAGAAGAGAGTGGAGAGGAGAGAGAGCCCAAGATCAGTGTATTTGGGCGAGATCAAGAGCCCTTTCAGCCCAGCATCCCCAGTGCTGGGTCTGGCCAAGACTGGGTGTGTTATGGAAGAAACAGACAGTATTGAGGGATGTTTCCCTGGCATTCACCCATTTGTGGCCCAGAGCTTGTCTCAATGCTTAATAGCTATTGATGGATTTCTTTATCTTCCTAGAATTTGTCTAATCACTTTCTGAATCCTTGTAAAGTTTTGGCATTTACAGTATCTTTTGGTTATTAGTCTGCAGCTGAAGGACATTCTGTGAGAGAAGGTTTGTGTGCTTTCAAAACCTTGGGCTGGATACTGGGATCTAAGTGGTGTCTGATTATGGGAAACACAAACACAGATGTATAGAGTTTATTCCTCATCACTACAAAGTGCACAAAGTGGGAGCAGAGTCTCTGAAGTCTGGATTTCTTAAAAAGAAAAAAACTGTCAGCAGCTGCATTGTCAGAGTCTGTCCTCAGCCCTCTGCTCTCTCCCTGGAAGTGGCACATCCCGGAGCAGCTGAAAACAAGCCAACAGGATGAGCCACAATTGCTGTTTAACTGCTTTAGATCAGGGGAAAGCCTTCAAAGCCACACTTTAACAAGCATGCCCATTGCACTGGGGTGAGCTGAATCTCTGCCTGTGTTCAAAGTGAAGCTCATGTCAGGTGCACTGCTGAGAACTTTGGTGAGGCCAAGAGCTGCAACAGAGAGACACGACCAGAGCAGCAAAGGCTCAGCGTAATGACAGCCCCTCCTGTGGCACCTTGGACTGGCAGTGCCAGCCCAGGCTGCTCTTCCTCATCCCATCATCACAGCCAAACACCAGGCTGGGGCTGTCCTTGGCTTCCCCAGTGCCACTGGCACAGCGGCTTCCAGCCAGAATTCCGTGCAGAAGCAGCTCCAACTGGACATGCGCAAAATAAATCCCATTAAGCTGCAAACGGCATGAAGTGAAGGCAAATCAGCTGCAGCAATAACCGTGAACTTTCCCTGCCAGAGGCTGGGGATAGGGTGCAGTGGGGCCCTCAAAGCACCCGACGGGGACACGGCTCCAGACTGAGCTAATGGCACGTGTGTGGCCGAGGGACTTCAGCATCATGGTTAATTGTGATGAGCAATAAAATTCCAGCTGGGGATGAAGGTCCCAGTGCCTGCCAATTAGTCCTGGCATCCTGAAGACAGGCTGTAATGGGATTATTGAACCGGTCCTATTATGCACTAAAGTGTTCGGGGGAGCTCGCTGCTGTGCCACTGGTGAGCTGCTGAGAGTGGAGGGAGCACAGCACGTGTCGGGAAGGGCTGTGTGGGGAGCAGGGATGGGAACTAGGCACCCACCCACCCTTCCCACAGAAAATAAGCACTTTTCTCACTCCCTGGCTTAAACATTCATCATGCCAAAGGGGTTTGAGTCAGTGAATCTGGGCAGTGACCAAGGTTTTGCTGTTTAAGATAAAAATGAATTTGTTTTCTCTCTTGAACAACAAACCCAAAGAACCTGCATCAGCCCCCAGCTAAGAATATTTAAAAGGCAGCACTGATGCAAGAAGCTGTTTCCTTGGCCATCTTGCTGTAATGGCAGGTATCTGTGATTTGGAGCTTTTTCCTTGGCAGTCTTGATGAGATTTTGTGTTTATAACATTACGATTCAGGGCATGAGGATGGGCTCAGCCTGCCAAAGGAGCCACTTACTGTCTCCACCTCACAGAAGACATTAGGAACTGTTTGGTTCACCACAGCAGACGATGCAGGAAGCATCCTGCAGACTCCTCATCTCAGCACCCACCAAAAATACCTGACCCTCCCCCTCTGCTTGCTGCAAATGTTGCTGAAGAGATCTCTCTCTGATGGGGAAGAGACCAGAACTGCTGTTTAGATGACAGCAACCCTGGCAAACCTTCAGTGTGGAGAGGTGCAGATGTGTCTGTTGGGAGTTCTACCTCTCTCAATGCCTTCCCATGAGGATGCCCCTGGCAGCTCGGAGGCAGGGACCACACCTGGGTGTGTGCTGGTACCACAACCCATGTGGTGCCACCCTCAACCCGTCCAGGAGCTCTGAAGCCAGAGAGCCTCTGCTCTGGTCTGGAGCTGAGGTCTTCTGAATTGTCACACCATTCCCATGCCCTCTGTCCCCTCAGTGCCATTGCACACTGGACTTGGCCGAAGAGATTAAGTAATACTTCACTGAGAGAGGTCATCTCCTACTCATGGCTCACTCCAAACCATCTCCTCCTCTGGAGCAAGGACCTGGCTGTTGAAGAGCTCTCCCAGATCTTCAATGGAAGGATCCAGGAGCTTTCTGCTGTGGCTCCAGCCTCTCCACTCTGCCCCATCACCTTGGCAGCACTGCTCCTGCAGGACTTGGGGCAGAAACCCAGGCAAACCTGGGACGGTGCCTGCCCCAGGGCAGTGGATGCCAAGGCAGTGGATGACAGAGTTGAATTAGACACCATTTATTAGGCAATAAAGGGTTACAGTAAGAGATAGGAGAGGATGGGTTCTGGGCTGTGTCTGCAGGAAGAATTAGCAGGATGAAAAGCCTTTTGATTATTAGGGCAATATTTAGTGCCTGTGGCTGCAGGAGAGGAAATGCTGCTGCTTTTCCCCCTGCTCAGTGCAGGGCAGAGCCAGGACTTATCCAGCCATGCCCAAGGGCTGCAATGACCTGGTGGAGTGCAGCCACCACAGCTGAGGCTGTGCAGGATCCAGGGAAAGGTTAGGAAAGGTCCTGCTGGCCAGAGCAAGGCTGCTTTGCCCGTGCTGAGCTGCAGCCAGTCACTCTTTAAAAAGCTTTAAGAAGGTCTCAATTTTATCTCAAATCCATAAGGAGCTTTGCTTTTCCGCTTGGGAGCCTGGCATGAGGTGCCTTGAGGTTGTGATTTATCTCACCTCTATAATCCTGAGCAGGCACCACCAGGCTCCCAGGAAGGTCTGCTGAGCCGTTTAACTTCAGCCAGCTCAGACAAGATGATGTGCACATCCCTGAGCCCAGAGAGATGCAGGGAAATGCCCTGGGAGCTGCCTGTGACCCACGACCTGCTCTGCTGTCCCCACGAGGCCAAGCAACACTGACAGCGACAGCCACGCTCCAGACTGACTCTGAATCCATCATTTCCAGTGCATTAATTCCTGCTCATTATTGATCACCTTGTACCACCCTGGGACTGTGCTGTGCTCCACTGGCTGTGAGTTATGAACCCATCGATATCTGAACTGAGTAAAGGATGTGCCCTCAGGAACCACCCTTCCCTCATGGGAGGAGAGGAGAGGAGAGGAGAGGAGAGGAGAGGAGAGGGCTCATGAGGTTGCAAATCCTAACGTGTCCATTGACAGTACTTACCTGCTCCTAAAAGAGCATAGAGTGATTATCATGCAGCTAATCTCTATAGTGGATTCTGCTATAGGTAGAGCACAGCCCTTCATTCATGTACTCCTGAGGTATTCGGGAATCAGAGAGGAGAAGAACATGAGGACATATCAGTTTTTATGTTTTTAAAGATTTTAGGGTCAGCAGCCAGGACTTACTATGTATCATAGGTGCCCTGCAGGGTCTGCTCAATACTCTCAGCAGCCTTCACACCCACTGCCTCATAGAACACGCAGGCAGGAAGAGGACAGGAGGGAAGCTCAGTGCTGCAGGGTCTTTCAAAAGAAAACAGTACTTTGATTTATTAAAAATCAGATGCTCAAGGGTTCAGCTCATACTCAGGACTAGGGTGCAACACATGTGCTGTGAGTGAGTGCCCATGGCTGGGGAATGCTCCATTCGCAGCTTCCCTGGACACTGGAGGAGAAACATCAGAGGATTTGCTCCTCGTGTCCAGGGCAGGAGATGGGCAGCAGCAGGAGCTGTGTCCCATCGGCCGCACTTTGTGCAATTTAAGTGCATTAAAGGACAGAACAGCTGTGGCATCAGCTGCTCTGGAGGCACTGGGAGGGAGGGAGCATTGATCTCTGCCTGGCTGACAGCCTCTGTGACTGGAGGCAACAATCTGAGCATCCCCGAGGAGGATGCAGAGCTGACACATGGCACTAATGACAGTGGCGGAGGCAAAAAGAGAGGGCTCAGTCTGGGTCATGCCTGTGGTGCTGCACACTCACAGCTTCACACTGGGGGTCTGAAGTGGAAGGGGACCATGTGCACTGAGAGCCCTGGGGCTGTCGCTTGTGTCCCACAGCACCACGATGGCTCTTGACCCTGAGGAGAGCACACAAGGGTGTCTCCAACCCCCTAACGGTGTCCTCGTGCTGAGGAGAAGGAGGAAGAGCTGGACAGGTAAGGAGAGGAGCTGAGGTCAACCTCAGGAAAAGATCAAGTTGCTCAAGCAAGGTGTGAGCAGAAGCTTTTTCCCCCATTGGATTCCCTCTCATTTTGCTTTGTCTTTTCTCTTACCACTCTTCCTACTGAAGGACTTTCTGCACAGAGCAAAGAACTCTTCCTAAAACCCTCACCTTGAAATAAAGACACCACCTCCCTGCCACCTGCTGCTAATGCCAAGATGAGCCTGTATTTGAGGATGGATGGCACACAGTTTTTTGTGTATCATGGAGTAAAAGGATGCCAAACATGGAGAGCCAGAACAAGGACACCCAGTGAGACAAGAGGCTTGAGTAAAATTTTGAGTTGTGATGTTCATTGCACAGATCCATTGGTTGGAGAAGGGTGATGGGTTTCTTTCTGTTATAAGAGCTGACGTGTCTTCAGATGACCTGCTGTAAGCTGAGACAAAGGAGGAGACAAGGAGGGCTGGCTCTGCTCTCTTTGGGACAAGCACACTCCTGTAATGCTGCTCCTGGCAGAGCTCACACCCAGCTCAGTGGCTGCTCTATCACAGGGCTAAACTGGTCTTGCCTTGAGCAGCTCCTCAGCTTTGGACACCTGAGCAAATCCTTCAAGAAAGCAGAAATCCCTGTTGTGGGACACCCTGCTGATGGCATGGCTGCATGTTCCAGCTTCCTGTAGGCAATATTAATAATTTTTATTGTATATAATTTTTATGAGCTGCAGACTCAGAAATGCCAGTCTCTTACCTCTGTCAGAAACCAGAGCAGCTCTGCATATGCATTAAAACCCAGCACACGCAGTTTATCTTAAACCACCTGAACTTCTTGTTCTAGTGCAGTATCTGCCAGCATTCATCTGCCCTGGGAGGTGTTACACAGCATTTCTTTGTAAAGCCCCAGTCCCTCAGAGCCTTGTTCCTTTAGATCATATTTCCTCAATAAGGCACAAGCTGCTGGCAAAAAAGAGCAAACACACCACAAAAATGACAGGGAGCCTGGAAGCACATATGGAGAAAAAGCAAAGCAAGTTTTGGGCTTCCCATCCATGTTCTCTTGAGTGTTGTGCTAAATTCCCAAACTGACTGGAAGCAGAGACATCCAAAGCCCAGATGTTTTGCAGCCGGCCAGCGGGAATTGCTCTTGTCCCCATGCTTTCATCACAACATTTTCATCTTTAGAGGCTCTTAATTAGCTGCTTCATCATTTGCCAAACCATCTTTGGTTTTGCAGGCTGCATGTTGGGATAGGGCCACCCTGGGTGAAGAATTCCAGCATCACTATTACCACAGGACCATTCCAGTTCCCTCTGTAACCTTTATGGAAATGCAAAGCAGCACATCCCTCCAGTCCCCCAATATATTTTCCAAGTAATTTATTTCTAACAAATTTAGAATCAGGCTTAAAAATCTCCTTTTCAGCTCCATTGCTCTAAAGCACCAATGCTATAAACAAATGGCAACAGCCTCAAACCTCTGGGCAGAGGCTCCTCCTTTGGGGTGATGCCTTCTGGAGCCAGGCTGCTCCTCAGGGCTGTGGTGCTGCTCACCAAAAAGAGCAGGGGCACCTGCAGAGCTTCAGGGAGGCTCAGAGGGGGCTACACTGTGCCCCCTGCCAGCCCATGCAAGAGTGGAGTGGTTGTTGTGGTGATGTCCCCTTCCCACCAACCTCCAGCTGAGGAGGGAAAATGCAGGGATGAAGCAGGTCCTAAAACATCAGGGGCTCCCAAGTGACTCAGAGGAGGAGCAGCCAAACAGTGCTTCCTTTATTGATTTATTTATAGAGAATGAGATATTAATGCAAGACCTGTTGTTTGAACAGGTTTCTTCTCACCGTGCTGAGAGAGAAGCCCTGCGGTGTGGGGGTGTGTGAGTGTGGAGCACTAATCCCTGCCTGGTCCCCTTGTCCCCTCCTCGCTCCATCTGTTCCTTCAGATGATTCGCTTTGACTTCTCAACTTCATATTCCCCTTTCCCAAACCTGAGCAGGGAAGTATCTGGCAATTAAAATATTAGCAGGGGGGAAACATTTCATAATGCACATAATTATTTCTTAGTCCAAGGAATTTTAATTGGCTGAACACACAGAAACCCAAGTTTTGCAGGTTGGACCCCACAGCCTGGTGCTGAGACCTTGCTGCCCACCTTCTCCTGCCCCTAACACGCTTGGAATGGTCTGTTATTGCTGGGTCAAAGCTTGTGCCTCCAGAATTTCCTGCAGCTTTAGTATTTTTTTTATGGTTTGAGTTTTACAATACACAGGCTTTACAGCAGGGTACTTTTTGTGATTTCTTTTTTTTTAACTTGGCTTTGGTTTTTGCTCAGTAGCATAACGAGATGATGGGATTTATGGGCAGCTCTGGGTCGTCTGTTACAGCTTTTCTTAGCAAGATCATCATTTTTGCCACTACCCTTTCTGGCCTTTCTCTCTGCCTTTGCTCATCCCCAAGAGTCACAGCCCACATTAGTCTCCAACTCTTGTTCAAGCAACCCAGGCAGGGATTACACAGGAGCTGTTGTAGCTAAATAAAAGTTTCAAGAGCAGCAGGGTTTTAAAAGTCTGCTGAGCTCTTTCTGCTGTCATCCATTAACACCAGTCTGAGCAAAGCCCTGCTTACTGGGGACAATGGCAGAAAGTGTCCTTGGCTGGAGGGCTAAGGACTAACACAGCAATCCTGAACGACTGGCTGGAGAACAAAAAAGCAGCCAAGAACTGCACAAATCCAGGAGCTATAAAATGGGAAAAGGATAAAAAGAACCAGGGTATTATTTCTTAATGATGACAAACTCAGGACTCAGGTGAGGAAGGTGTGAGCCAGCTCCAGTGTGTGCCTGAAGTGCTCCAGGAGGAGCTGCCTCATGGCTGAGGAAGCAAAGGCTCCACTCAGGTGTGAGTTTGGGGCTGTGATCCTGGGGGCAGCAGCCATGAATTCTGAGGGATCCCCAGAGGCCACCAAAGATGAACCTTCCTGCAGGCTTCTTATGAACGGATGCAAAGAGCATCCTTCAACAGAGATCATGGGGAGAATTTGGGGAAGTCCCCGCCAGGCATCCAGCAGCCTCTTCAGGCTGACTCTGGGTCCTGCCCCATCTCAGCAGGACTCAATACACAGCTTCAACCATGCTTTAATGTAAGTGGGCTAATGAGATTCACTCATTAAAAACCCCGCCAACCCGCCCACCCAGCCAGAGTGTGAGGAAGAAGATCCATCAAAAATCTTCATTCCCTTGAATTGTGGAGTTAACACTTGAGTGTTGTGATTTCCTTCAGCAGGAATCCCAGACTGGGCACCAAAGGACAAAGGGATGCTGGTACTGCAGCCTTGCTCCTTCAGAATCTCTGCAGGAAGGACAAGGGCCACAGCTCCCTTTTCACACTCTCATCTCTGACAGCTTGCAGAAATGAGGACATTTCAATGCTTTTGCTTACACTTTGCAAATATTGCCCCACATGTTTGGCCAAATACTGGATTTTTTCCCCTCGAGGGAAAAGTCCCAGTTGCAATGTTGTGTGTGACAGTGCTGAGACATGCAGAGACTGGGAGTATTCCTTACAAGGGTGTGTTTCCTAGGGCTATGTTTTAGCTCAGCAAGTGCAAGATCATTATCTTGTGAGTCCTTCCCTGGAAAAGACCAGGGAGGAGTCCCTGGGGGTTTTACAAGAGTGGCACAACCCCTGGCAGGCAGCCTGCAGGCAGGACTGACCCTGTGTGGGATGCAGCAGCTTTGCCCAACCTCCTCATGGGCTTCTCCAAGCTCTGTTCCCTCCAGTGCCATTTCTCCCATTAGCATCCCCCTCCTTACCACCAAACCCCACCTCCCCCCCAAAAAAAAATATATAACGAAAGGAGGAATTTCTAGAGGATCCAATTGCCTAGCCATGGAAAGCCTTTCCCATAGCAGGAGCCCTCCTCTTCGCAGCAGCCAGGGCATGGCAGGGCTGATTCTGCCCTCCAGCCAGGTCAGAAATTTCTCGCTAGGCAGTGTAAATATCACAGCAGTGTTATCTTCCATGTCTAAGTGCCCTGTCCACTCCCTGCTAATTTCCTGTGGTCCTGTACAGAAGCAAACCCGAGCCCAGAGCCCTGAAGCCAAGGCAGCTGAATTGTCCAGAGTTTTCAAGGAAAAGTGAAAAATAAGGTGAGTTAAATTCATGCTTTCTGTGCTCCTAAAGCTCAGCTGGGCTCAGCTCTGCAGGGCTGGGGCTCAGCTGGGCACCAAAGTGAGCACAAACCAGGATGAAGTGACTGGATGAGCAGTGCTTTCCTCCAGAGCCAGCCCTGGAGGCATGGCCAAGGTGGTGAGTGCAGACCCTTGACCTTGCAGTGCCAGAGAGCTGGATCTTCAGGGGCATAATAGGCACAGATCCCTGGGGATGGTCACCATGGGCTCTCATAGCCATCCAGCATTAGAAGGAGTCTGTGCTGGCAGCAGGTTGAGCATCACCCACGTGCTGACCACAGGGCTCCCCAGTGGCCAAGGACTGTTAGGAGCCACTGCAGAGGCACACACAGCCTTAGTGGACTGGATACAGTTTTCCACATCTCCTAAGCCAAGGAAAAGTGAGAGGGTTCCATTTGGAGCAAGGACAGTTGAGGGGAGATGCTGGGATGTTAATTCCAAGAGCAGGAGAAATGGAAGGCATTAAGAACAGAGGAGACAAACATTGACCAGCAATATCATTAAGAGAGCTGGTGCTGCCCCAGAGCTAGGAGGGGTGACTGCTAGGGATCCTTTCCTATGAAACAGGCCTGTGGAAAATAAAAATAACTCTACTCATCTAAGATTCACCAGCACCACATAACCTACATCAGCAAGGCATTATTCCCTCATTACAAAGCCTCCCTCTCCAGAACTGCAACCAGCCAGGCTGGCAAGACATCCCATTATATTTGGGAGTGAGATGAGAAATCTCATATGGTTTCCCTGCAAGGGACAAAGCAAGTAGGGCTGGTTTTTTTGGAAGAGCCACAATAAATGCCAGAGGAGGAGGGGGCCAGTCTTCGCCGGCACTGGAGGATGCGAGGCAGGAGCGAGGGATGCTGATGGAGCACAGCCAAGGCCATCTCCTCCCCACGCCAGGTGTCTGCAGGACACAGCTGCTGCAGGACCAAAGCCAGGCTTGGACTGGTGCAGTGCAACTCAAATCCAATCCGTTAAGCAGAGAGAAATGATACCAGGAAAATGACACTTCCAGCTTTAGCAGAGAGTGTGCTGGAGTTCGCAGAGAGATGAAATCTCAAAGGGGTGCTTGCTATCAGCAATCCCAAAAAGAGGGGCAAGGATGTGGGGTAGAAGCAGAGCTGCAGACACGGGTAAGAAAACTTCCACAGCTCAGTATTCATCTTTCTGAAACTGCTGGAGGACTCAGTGTGATCTGGGCATCTCTGTCCTTCATCCCACAGGAGACTAATAGCAGCTCCAGGAGGAACAGTGCCTGTCCTCTGTAGCTGGTGGTCAAAATAATAATAAAAAAAGAGAGGCAGAAAGCAATTGAAGCCCAGGAGAGTGAGGTGAATTTCATACCTGGTAGGAATTTCCCATGGGAACAGTTTGCTGGCTGTAATGCCACTCTCATAAAAATGAAAATTTTTCCCTCGGGAATATCTCAAGATTGATGAAAAATTATGAGTTCCCTCTGGGAGAAAGGGTGGGAGAACTGGAGACATTCACCATAGTCCCATTTCTGCCTTCAGGGAGAAAACAAAATTTATGGGCACTGGTTGAGCAGTCACATGTTGAGCTGAGAAACCCCACAGAGTTCTCCTAAAGCTTTTTCCACATGTATTGAATATTTTCTCCTACAGAGAAAAAGAAAAAAAATCTGATATTGCATTTTGCTCCAATTCAGGTGAAAAAATGGCTCCAAAATACCATTCTTGAGCCTGAGATGGGATATCATTTTCCAGCTGGCAGCAACTGCCTTTCGTCAGCAAAATCTGTGCTCTTTGCAGCTTGCCCTGCCCAAACTGCCCCAGTGTCACCAGTTTAATTAGCTGCTGTCCCCAGTGTTTGTGGCTCAGCTTAACTTCATGTGACCAAACCCTGCTGTGCTGGCCAAGCTGGACTCTTGCTTGCACTGGGGAGAAATCACTGCCTTTCCCCATGTTCCTCCCCCAGGACTTCATGCCTGGCAGAAATTAAAATTTGGAAGCTGGGCCCAGGTGGGTTCACACATGCCATAGTCACTCAATCTTGTCTTTTCTCTGCTGAGGAAAATAGGAAAAAAGAGACCAAAGGGAAATGAATCCTCCACTGAGCCTTGACACGCAGCTTTCCAGGCTGCTGAAGTCTGCCTGGGAGTGCAATTAATACGCACCATGAGCACTCATGGAGTTAAAGAGCATCCTCACCAGATGCAGGAAGGTGCAGAGAGGGGCCAGGAGGGCCACATGGGGCAGAAAACACGAAGACAGGCTGACAAAACAGAGCTTCAGGCTCAAAGAGGTAATGGGAACAAAGAGATAATGGGAAAAATGATGTCAAGGAAGAGAGGTGTCTGTTGTTCATCCTCTGTTGGTTGGGACAAGGTGGGATAGATTGAAACAGCAGCAAGAACATTTAGGGTTAGATAACAGGGAAACTCTTCAAGGGCAGCAATTAAACATGGGGCAGGTCGGTTGGGGAGGAGGCAGACACACTGTCACAGTGAAGAACAGACCAGATGCAGTTTCCATCTCTGGGCAGATGCAGACAGAGATGTTCCCGTGTGGACAAGGGTCTCTGGAATAGGCAAATATCTGAGGTTTGAAAGGCTCCATTTTCTGCCAGACCCTTCCTGACTCCCCAGGGGACACATTTACAGCCACTTTTTGTCACTTTGGCCCTTGTTTTCACTAATAACACCAGTACTCAGCCATGGCTTGGGCACCCAGGTGGGGTCCCATGGAGGGAACTGGATTTACTGAGCTGCATCTCTGTGTGAGCTGCGGGGCTGGTAGCATTGCATGGCTGGGTGAAGCAAGGGGGGGCAAGGACATCTGCTTGCAAATTTTGCAGGGGCTCACACAGCAGAGGGGACTGGGAAAACACCTCAGAAAGGTTTGTTAAAGTAACAGTCTTCTCATTTGGCTCCATCAACTGGGTCAGGAACCTCAACTGGTATCTCAGAGCACTAAAGTGATCTCTTTCCCTTTAGATACATGATCAGGGACTTCTCCAAAAAAGACAGCAGATAGACAATATGTTTTCTGTGGAGAACAGATGTAGCACCAATGGGCTGCAATGTATCTACCAGACTGACCTGTATTTGCCTGCATCCCACAGCCACACCTTCCTCCTTTCCTGGGGTTCAGACACCAGCCAAACCTGCTCCATCCACAGCAAAACCCCTTCCCCATGGCAATCAGCAGCAGTGAACTCAGGGAGAGGGTTTCATCTCGCTCTCAGGGTAGATGAGGGGAGCAGGAGGGATGCACAGGAGGGGGTAACCCTGCTGCTATGGAGTTTACCAGCCTTTTATGGTGTCTGATTTTTGTCATCTGCAAAGCTATCAGCTGAAAACGTCAAATTAGTGCTGTTAGTCCACTGCGCAGCTCTTATCTGTGTCTCTCAGGATGGAAGACACTTCAAGATGATTATTGTTCCCCACTGCTCCTGAAATGAAATTGGCCCTCCCAGAGCGCTAAAAGGGAACCGAGAAATTGTTTGCCTGAATTTGCATGAAAAGCCCTGGAGACGTAATGAAAGGGGGTGACAAGCCCAGTGTCACCTTCTGCCAGCTAAATGACAGAAGAAAAAATTTCCTTTGTGTTTCTGATTCGTTTTAGGGACTTGATTCCCGTTCCTGCCCTTTTTTTCCCCCTTCCTGTCCCCAAGCTCCTGAGCCCTCCACATCTCCCTGCCCCATGACTGACATGGGGGCTGCTTCTTTTGGAGTCCGGATGATATTTTGTCACCCCATGGAGATGGGGACCCTATTCCCAGCACCGCCACAACATCTGTGTGCCCAGGGCACAGCTCTCACACCTCCACACCAGGCAAAAATTGGGCCCCCCCTGTTCTAGAACATCCTATCCCACAGTAGCTTTTCCCCAGTTTAGGAAGTCCTGCCCGTTGGAAAGAGGTGCAGTGGCACAACTGCAAGTCCCAGCCATTGCAGCTTGGTATTTTCTTTTTGATCCAGCTACTTGGCTATGAGCGAACAAGGAAACACAGTCCTGCGGGACAGACAGATGGCTGTGTGCTTCCAGGGCTCCTCCCAATTGCCATAGATTGCCAACCCAAACCCCAGATGGGGCAGGAGCTTAATGATGGGGCTTTGCTGGTGAAAAACCCACACCATCAAGGCAGGCACTTCTGGAGCATGTCTGGGGAGAGGTTCCTCTCTGGGCTGACAGCAGCATTTCATCAGCCAGCTCCTGCAGTGCCCAGATGGGACTCCAGATCCAAGGGTTCACCCAAGCGTGCTCGTGCATGTGTGTGTGTGCTTGCCCACACTGGGCAGCAAGCAGGCTGTGCAGGCAGCTGGCTCAGGGGGAGCTCAGCCAGCTTCCAGCAGGGAATTTGCTCACAAGTCATTTTTGTGAAATTGTTAATTCCCACCAGCCTTGTGGTGTCTGCTGCCTTCTTCCTCCAGCGTTGGTTCTCCCTGCCTTGCGGCTTTCCTTCGTACTGGGAGCACCTACTTAGATTTCACACTCGTGGAGAAGGCCTGGAAATAATGATGCAAACAAGCATGAAAGCTCAGAAACCCAAAGGAGAATACTGAGAGCACAGAAAATGTGAATAAAAGGTAGAAACTCATGATCTGTTTGGTTTGAGAGAGGAGACAAAGTCTCTGCCTCGCTTTAATGTAGCAGTGCTGAGCCATCTCCTCCCTGAGGATTATGGAAGCTGCTTTCTGAGAGTCCAGCCCCTTTGGCTTCTCTGTTCCCAAAAACTTCATCCCACATGGGTCTTCCCATGCCAGAGTCTGCCTCCAGCCAAAGGACTGATCAAGCCTCAGTACAAGTGCCTGCATAGGTAGAAATGCCTGGAGGTATGGGGAGGAGCTGTGTTGCAGAGACCTTAATCCATATTTTTTCTCTTTTAATCCATACACAAGGAAAAGTTATGGAAGAAGGACCAGCTCAGCTGGAGTCTCTCCCTCAGTTTTCTTCCCCTTTCTGCAGGAGGGGAGGCAGACATCAGCCCCTGCTCAGCAGATGAGTGGGAATGACTGCTTCAAAGATGGACACTCCAGCAGTGAACCCCAAAACTGTCCCCAGGGCAATGCCAAAAGGTGCTTCCAGCTCTCTGGGTCAGTCCCACACGATTTGCCCCATCACCACAGCCTCAAAATTGTTTCTTCTTGGTCAATAAATTTGTCCCAGCTGTGCTCAGCCTTGGGGAACCAAAGCCACTGTCACTTCAGTGAACCAAGTTGCTGTTCTCAGGTTCACGTGGCAAATGAAAAAAAAAACCACAAATGAGTTTTGGAATACTGTGGTTTAAAAAGCATGGTGAGAGTTAGGGCTGGGAGATTAGTCCAGGTAAGGACCACAGGCAGGAAGGGATGTGTGTGCAATGCTCTGCTTGTCAGCTTTAATGGCAGGCTCAGGAGAAGGCAAGAGCACTGGACAACTTTACCAGCTGCAGCAGAGCTTTTTGGGGTGATGTGACACTATGGCTCATGGAGGACACAAATTTATCCTGCCACAGGTCTTTGTTTAGTTTATTTAATCCCAGCACCTCACTGGCTGAAGCTCTGTGAAGGATCCAGTCGAGTCTACCAGACCACAAACATTCCCATTTCTCCATCACCCTGCCTGGCCAGCATTTTTGCATTAACCTCCCCATTGGTTTGGGGAGCTCTAAAAAGGCTTTAAAGCACAGCAGTAGCCCCCAGTCCTGGGGACAGTTTTGCAGGGCTGGCCTGTGGATGCATTATAGCAGGGAGAGGGAGGGATGAGCACTCACATTGCAAAGGTCCAGTCCTGGGGAAGGAATTCCTGAGCACAGGGGAGCTCTGGGTGATGAAATAAGATGGAGCAGCCAGCATGTGCTGGGGCATCCCTGAGGGAGTAGAGCTGAAACAGGGCTCACACCATGGGGATCCAGTGGGGCTTTACCATATCCATCACTCTCCCACACCCTGGCACAACTGCTGCAGCCTCAGCAGAGCAGCACCGTCCCCTTTCCCAGGTGACATCTCCCAAGTGCAACACTGGCAGCACCTGCAGCAGGCACAAAGTCCCTCGGGGTGTTCCCTCCAGGTCTCTGCCCGCTTTTGACTCCCTGCAGCAGGAAATACAGCGAGAGTCACACCAGTGCCTTCATGCCACTGCTCGGAGAAACCGTGCTGACACATTCTCCCTCTTCCCCATTTTCCCATTTCCAGCAGCGCAGTGGGAGTTTTCTTGCTGCTTCACCTCCCACAGCCAAGCGAAGGTGGGATGTTGTGTAACAGGCACCATCGGGAAGGGAAACTGAGTCATGGCACGGGCAGTTGGGGTCACTGGGGGGGGACAAGGGATGGAAGTGAGTGGCTGGAGTTATGTGGCCAGAGGAGCCCACTCTGAACAGGGACTGAGGCTCAGTGGGGACCTCCCTGCGGCAGACCTTGTTGCCATGGTGGGGAATAAACCTGCCTGGAGCAAGAGAGGAAAGTCTGTAAACAGCCATTGCATCCATGGGAAGGCTCATTCACTGGCTGAGAGAGGAGAAAATCAGATGAAAAAAATACATGGCTGGGAATTAGGAGGGATCTTTTGTAGTCAATAAAGGGATCAAAAAGCCTGGCTACAGAGTGGGAGAAGGAAACTTGTGGGTCAGTGGTGAAAGGAAAGCAGTGATTACAATGGGAAAATGCATATGTGTATATATGGCCAAAGAAAACCAAATAGCAGTCTTTATGTTATGGAAGATGTGAAATGTTAAGAATGTAAAATGCTAAGAATGCAAAAAACAAGATGAAAATACCAAGGAAAAAGCATGCCTAGAAGGACTAAGGTAATAAAAAAGAAGTAAAATTCTATTTGTACTATTACAGACAAATGCTTAATAGAGATGGTAAAATTGCTAATGATACATAACAGGCAGAAGAAGGCAGCAAATATTTCTGTTTGGTATTTGGAAATGAGTAGGCAGCTATATTTGTCTCACGTCAAGCTGCTGAAGCACTTTCTAGTTCATTAATTATGTGGCCTTATTAAATATCATCTGCCAGGAATAAACACAACAGAAGCGGTAGGCTGGGGTGCCTCAGCTCCATCCCCTGCCTGAGCTGGATCCTGGAGTGAAGCCCTGAGCCAGGGATGCTGCAGGAGGTAAAGGTGAGTTGGCTCCTGGAGTCGGGGCATGGGGTGACTGAGATCAGTGCTGCCAGCTCAGCCTGGCTTTAATCCTAGACAAAGTAAAAGACAATCTGATGTAAGATTCGATTAATAAAGAATTAAAGCATAGAAATCTAATTAATGCCAGTCCACGTGGTTTATGGAAAACAATGTCTTGTCAAACAAAGCTGGCTTGTTCTGTGACAGGGTGATGTTGGGGTAGTGGAGGTGACTGCATGCTGCACCAGCCCACGCTTTGTGAGGGGGCCCAGCTCTGAACTGAAGGGTGTCTTGGTCCCCAAAAACTGATGCAATGCCTAGTAGAAAAGGGCATGCAGTTCTCCTTCTCTGCATGTGGAAATGGGGTGCAAACAGATGCTGTCTGCAGGGATTAGAGCTGTGGTAAGGGAGGTAGAGGAGATCTGTCTGCAAGCAGCTGTCAGTTCCCCTGCTTTCCCTGCCCTGCAAACACACATACAGCCAAATTTGGTCCACATACAAGGAGCAGGAGAAGGGACAGGCATCCCCAGTCATGCCCACTAGTGCCATGCACATCTGGGAGTCAGCCTTTGTGCCCAGAATAGTATGATGCCACACTGGGCTCTGATGGGCACTGAGCAGACATCACTCAGATGCTAAGGTCAGGGGATTTATCAGGAACTGCATATTTCTGGCATGCTGATCATTACTCCACTTTCACTCTGGAGGAAGAATTATCATGACAAGAAATACAAAGGTGTGCTACACCAGCAGGTCCCAAAGCATCTGTCGCATCACCTTGAGGTGCAGCACCAGAGGGGGACTGAGAGAGCTGCTCACAGGGCAGCACAGGCTGGAAAAGTCCCTTTATTAATGGAAAGGGAAAGGAGAGAACAGTTTCTCTTCAAGGCACGTGAGCACAGGGGAAGAGGGAAATAACATGAAGGTCTCAATACACTGGTGCACTCTGGTGCCATGAGCCTGGCTGGCCGTGAGTCCCAACAAGGCCCTGTCCCTGTGCAGATGTCCCCTCCCTAGGGACCATGTCCCCAGATGGGGAGCACAGAAGTTCATCTGCATCAGTTTTATCTATGCTCCAAGGCTCAGCCCCTTTCAGCCTCATTGCAATTCCATGTCCTCGTGGCATCTCCTGACACTGGATCATTTACAATGCCCAGGAGGCAAATACAATGACTCATTATTATTAGTTAATGAAGCATCCAAGCACTAAACCCACAGTCTGCCGAACGGATAAAGAGCTGAGGCTGAATCCCATTTACCACGCATCTCGCTGGCTCCTTTGGCAGCGATGGAGCTGCTGCTTCCTGCAGCCTCCCAGCCCCTTTCCCGACACTGTGGATGCTGGCAGCAGCCAGGAGCTGGCAGGGAGTGGGGCCAGGAGCACTCATCCCACTGCCAGAGCTGGTGAGCAGTGCTGGCTGCTCCCGCTGTGTCACCTCACAGACCAGAGACCACCAGTAAGGCACTGGTATCTCCCCTCCTGCAGTGTCATGGGCTTGCCAGGGCAAATCCCTTCCGCAGTGCCAGCTTCAAAGCCACCACCCTCAGGGGACAAGGGTCCCCAGAGGACAAGGGATCCCGCTCTGAATTTCAAGCCTGCACCAAAAGATCAAGGTGGGATAAGGGCAGGGGGAGGCACGAAGGACATGACACGTCCTTGGCTGGTAGCACAGATAATGCAGATTTTCTCAGGCTGCATCTCCCTTCCCAGAAGAATAAATATTTGATAACAAATTACTTTGAAGATAATCCACTTAATCCTTTGCCATGTCTCCAGGTTTCAATATAATTAAAGTGTGATTAATTTTCTAAAGAAAAGCTAAAATCCCATTCTTCCCCTTGCCCTCTCTCCCCAGGGTGCAAGAGATGGACTCAGCCCATGGCAGGGATGATAGGGTCCTGCCAAGCTCCCTGCTGGTGGTCAAGCAAAGCCCAGAATTGTACCCACACACATCGTGCATGGCTCAAATCACCAAGCTTGAAGCAAGAGCAGGAAAACCAGATGTGTTTCTGACACTGGGGAGGGCTGACACAGGCATGCACACCCACAGGCTGCTCACCCAGATGTGTTCCTGGACTGGGAAGGGGCTTTTTGACCCCACGTCAGCTCCCCTCAAACTCTTCCCCAGCCTCTCACTTTTATTAGACCTTGTACCCTGCCCAGGGCAGCTGATGTCCCACTGGTGCCCCTGTTTTAAGGCACTGGGGTCTGCAGAGCTGGTAGGATGCCCACCCTATGCTCTTCTGCATCAGCTCCGCACTGGGTGTTTCAGCCGCTTAGCTCCTTAACCCCCACCTTCAGAGACACAAAAAAATGTGTCGTAGTGGTTTTTCTCATAACAGTGAGCTGCTGGTGTGGGCTGGGGAGTGGCACAGAGGAGAGGGGCGTGGGCTGTGCCCTGCTAATGGAGTGGGATCACCTTTCACTCCTCAAGTGCCAAAAACGGGGGTTGACTCAGTTGATCAAAAATAGAGTGTGAGGGGAGGTGTGAAAGCCAGAGAAAAAAAGGAAAACAGGAGAAAAATAAAGAAAAGCCAACCAACCTGACTAAGACAATCTACATTCACCTCCCTCGGGGTCCTGGAGAGGGGAGGGAGAGGCATTTGGGGTATTTCAGAGCCGATTGATACCTCCAGGGAGCCACGCTGACATCTCCCTGATGCTCCCCGACGCGGCAGCACTGGTCCCCACGGGGGTGATGGCAGCTCTGGCTCGGTGTCACACCTCGCAGAACACAGAGAGGGATGGGCATGGGGGTGCTGGTAGCAGGTGACACTGTTGGAAGTGGAGGGCAGGACCCTCGCTCTGCTCCTCACTCCCCAACACAGCTATCCCCTGATAGCTCAGACATTCAAAAACACCCCGAGGTGCATCCCTCGTTCCCAGCTGTGTCCTTTGTCCTGGAGCTGTTTGCAACAAAAACAGGTTGGATTTTCTGGATTTTTGCTGATTGATGTTTAGTGGAGCAACATAGGAAGCCTCAGCTTTCCTACAGACCATTGCCACAGTGTGTCTGGGGCAGCGCGGGTTGAGCTTGCCCCAGCCCCATGTGTGCCCCGTGGTCCCACTGTCCCCTGACACCAGAGCAGAGCAGAGGGGAGGACAAGGGCAGCCCCGGTGGAGCACCTTTCCCAGGTAACACTGGGAGGACTGGCATTGCTGCATTCAACTCTGACTCCTGGTCCTGTGTGACCAGTGTAATCACCTTGTCATCCTCAGGGAATTTCTCAGGACTGAGCCAGTTCCTTTTCTCCTGAGTTTCGACACTGGATACCCTCAAGAGTTCCCAGCTCGAGGAGACAGCCAAGCAGCAGAACTGCAGGGAGGTTTAGGTGGGAGCTGTTCCTACTTGGGGACATCATAGCACATCATGGACATGAAGCCACCAGCCTTGGTGCCAGGCAAGCCAGGCTGACCATGCCAGACAGGGGAACGTCATGCTTTGCCCACATCTAACAAGGACATGAATCCTGGCTAAAATTAACACTACACCAGTCCTGAGTGGCTTTCCTTATCATCTGCCCCAGGATAGTTGTGTTTTCGGGTCAAATCTGTTAAGAGAAGCTTTGGTCCTCAGAATTATCCATGGCAGAGTAAAACCCCCCGAGCACAGGGAGCGTGGGAGATCAGCACAGAGCAGCGCTTATCAGATAGTTCAACCTAGTCAATGTCAGCTCTAAGAACACAGATAAAGCTGTGTTATTCAGAATATGAGGATCGGCTATTGAATGTCAATAGCTGGCCCGTGCTTTAAGCATCAAACAGAGCAGGCATCTCACTGCAAGCCGGGATTCTGCCTTGGAGCTGCTTCTGCAACAGACACGTGTGCAGGGACGTGAAAATCTGCCTAAGAGAAGGAGCCAGTTGTCGAAGGCTGCCAAATTGTCAATGGAAAAAGAGTTACACTGCTGAAGGATCAGTTATTCAACTGAGATGGCAGTTTCATTGCTGGGATGAATCAAAGAGCCGTGGCAGGGGAATTCTCTGCCCGGCAGAGACTGTGCAGCCGTCGGGGTATGTGCTGCTGGAGGCTGTCAGAGCAATGCTGCTTGCTAAGAGCAGGGAGTTTTTCCAATAAAATACCACTAGCTTTTTCATCATGAGGTCCAGGGTTTACATTAAATGATAATGAAAAGGTATAAAACTCAGCACATTCCCAGTTTTTCTCTTGCAGGTGCTCAGTACAGTGCAGTCTGCAAGGTAAGCAAGTTCGGCTCGTCATACTTTACTTTTGCTGTACCCCAGGGTAACCCTGAGGAAGGGAAGAAACCATTGCTTTCATAAGCCTTTCTCCCTTCCTTTTCCTCCTCCTGTTTTTCCTATTAATTCAGATTCCCAAATGAGGCCAGGCAAAGAAACTCCCGTGGTGGTCACTGGCTGAGCCCACTTCCTTCACTCAGCTGCAGCAAGGAGAGGTATTTTAGGAGCATTCTGCAGGGCTTTCCCTCTCCCCTTACAGATCCTGGATAGCCATAATCAAAAGACCACAGGAAAAGGGGTTGAAATGAACCTCAACTGACACCTCCAAAAAACATCTGCCCTTCGCTGGCTGCTTTTCCCCACTGTCCCCTGAGCCCCAGGACAGCCTCGAGGACTGTGCCCAAACTGAGGACATGGGGCTCACCCAGGGCAATGCCAGCAGGCAAGTTTTGTATTTATTTCCCTTGGAAATATGTCCTTAACGGGCACTTAACATTATGCTTAAATGACAACGAATTACACATTTCGTTTAAGAGCAGGCACGAGGAACAGCGTAATGCCCTATAGACTAATGGTGCATTTCTCCTCACAGACAGCCAATTAAATATTTAATCAGCACAATAGCCCCTTAAGTATTGTATATGGCCATAAATACAACCCAATACATTTCCATGCCACATTAAGCTGAAGCTTGTAGACACTTGTCTCCCCAGAATCAGGCATGACAGCTCGGTCAACGCATCCTTCGAAAGCAGATTCTATTTATTTTCTGTCATATTAAGTGGGCATCATTTCTATCCTATCCCAGCCAAGTATATTAACTCTTCAGCAGCAGTGTATGAATAATCTGCATCAAATTGTGGAATGGGAGAAGATTGCCACCTTCGTGCTCATCAGCTGTCTGTGAGGTGACTGCAGATGCACTTGAATAATTTCTCTTTGGGTCACATCCTGGAGCTGCAGCAGTGGTTAAAGGGACATTGCTCTCTCTGCTTCTCAGATGTTTTAGAATTGATGAAAGATTCAGCAATTAAATACACAAGCTGGAGAAAAAGGGGAAAGAAAAGAATTCTGCTTCTCAGTTAATGGAGAGGGCTGAGCTTAAAAAAGCATTAAAAATTAGGTTCTCAAAAGGGGTGTTGCCAGAGGGAGGCTTATGGAACTCACCAAAAACACACTGGAGCTCTCAGATTGGGCTCTCAGTCAGGACACAGCACAGGCTGTGGGCATGAGTGGGGTCCCCCATGGGCAAGTGGAGCCAGTCCCAGAGTAGAACAGGGTATGCAGAGCTAATGTCCAGTGCAGAGTACACAGAGAGAAACATTACTTCTTCTTTCCCACCGTTTAGAAGGTGTGTTCATTCCACCAGTGCCTTCTTTCAGGTTTGATTTCTATTCCACTTGCTTTCAGTCTTCACTTCCCAAGCTCTCATCGGCTCAATTATAACTGTAAGAATAAATCTATTTACAGCGCATGGTTGCAAAGTGAATCAATAAACCTGAAGCAAACACAAGGCCAAATCCTCAACAACTTCAATGGTTTTATGTTGGCTGCAGTGGGTGCTGCCTCCCATATCCTCCCTGAGTCTCCCAGGTAAGTGCTGTTTGCACATACAAGGGTCATTCCTGATGCAGAAAGTTAAGCATGAGGGGTTTTTGACAGCTGATTTTCTTTTTTGGCTTCTGAGCAACTTCAGATACAAGTCCAAATCCTGTTCTCCATTCTGCAAGCCACAGTGATTTGTGTTGGTAAAGCAACGAGAGGAATATGAGCCCTTGTTTGCAGAGATAAGCTGCTCTTGGAAAAGGGGTCTTTGCTTGATTTGAAGACAAGCACATTACAAGGGCATGCTGCGATACAGCACCTAAACATGGCAGAGACTGAGCAAATGGGATGTAGGGTTAAACAGCACCTTCCCTGCTCCAGGCATTTCTGGGGCTTTGGAGAAACATGAAGCACAGAGACACCAGAATGCAGATGAGGGAGCAGGTGCCAATCTGCCTCACACTAGGATGGCGCTTCCAAACATCTGTGCCATTTAACTAGAGGGGATTCACAGGGTAAACCCTGCAAAATGTCACCGTAAGGCTTTTCAGGGGTTGTGAGCCACTCTTTGGAGAACTGGAGACTATGAAAGGGTGGTGTGTAAGGAAAGGTCAGACTATGGGAGGGACACCAGGTTTTGGTTAATTTATCTGTCTTAGAGTCATTTCTGTAGAAATCTGTTACATTACATAAAGGTTTTGGGAAAGCAGAGGCTATGTGACTTGCTGGAGATCAATGCACAAACCAGGCACTCCAGCACCATCCTGGCCCCATGATGAGCTGGTGGGATTGGCTGGGCTGAGAGGGTTCACACCTTCCCAGAGAGCTGTGGTGGCCAGGCAGGACAGTGATAAGGGGCTTCGTGACCTCATAGGGCTTCAATCTGACATGTTATCCCATTCTTGGCCAGGCTCTGAGCAGGCTTTTGCTGTCTGAAACATCCTGGCTGAAGCACAGTAAGGCTTCAAGCCACATGAATGCCCTCATTTCTGTGCCCCTTGCCTTAATTACAACCTGAATTTCATCAAAAGTTGATTTACTCCTAGACACACAGAGATGGGGAGAAATGGAGCTGGGAATCTGCCTCCAGGGGCCTCCAGACACTCCCACTGGCTTCCTACTAATAAATTCCCTTCCATTAGGAAAAAACAGGCAAGTGCTAAGGGTGGTTTACACTTTACTGTCTCTGTTGCTTACTTCAACCTCTGCAACAGCTGCCAGGAGCTATAAATCTCTGAGCACACTCCTGGAGCTGGGGATCACTGTCTTGTAAAACAAACATCTTCCAGATTTTGTAGCACCTGATGCTGGTTACAAACTGTTGGTTGCTGAATTCTTCCTCTTCCATTTATTTCCCAGCCCCTCATCTCTGCTATTCCTTGTCTGCAATATATCTTCCGTTTATTGTTATTTCTTTCCCCCCTTTGTTTTAATAACTCTTTTACTGTGGATTCTTGTAAAAACAGCTGCTCCAGACAGTAAAAAATAAAAAAGAAAGAAAGAAAAAAAGAATATCTGGAAACAGATGCCCTGGCATTGCTTCAGCTGTAATCTACTAGATTTATAATTCCTGCTCAGTTCAATATTGATTCAGAATAAAGCAACTCAAAACACAGTGGCAGCTCACAGCTTTTTTAGTTTTCTGTCTTTCTTCTTCTATGCCATGACATTTCTCTTCATCCACACAATGAAAATGTGCACAGGAACAAACCAATCCAAGCTGATGAGATACACACAGATGCCTGTAGAGCAGAGGGTTTATGTCTGTGGAAGCTCAAAGGAGTGTTGTCAGCTCATTTTTTATTGTTTTAATTTTTCTTCTCTTGTCAAGCATTATCTACCTCCTCTCAGCATGCCCCCCTTAAGCCATGGCCCTGTATTTCAGGGACTTACAGAGTCCCCAAAGCTCACACAGAGGTGATGGCAGCCCAGCAGCCCCAGGCCAGGGCATGGTACCTGCCATAGGATGCAGCTGGGGTCATTTCCCTTGGGTTCTGGGTGCAGGAGCTCAGGGAATGGGCAACAAGGCTCCTCCTCAGCCTGTCGGCCACTGAACAGCTCCACAGGGATCAGCAAGTCCCTTGGCACCACGGTGAAAAGGAAACACTAACATTTCCTTCCATAAAGTGCCTTGAGAGCCACAGAGAAGGACAGGAGAAAGCTATTAGCACACATCTTTCAGATCAATAAAAAAAAAGGCCATTTAGGATGCATGTATTAAATACAAAGCTTATGTCCCTATCAGCAAGCACAGGCACCACATGTTCCTGAAGCCTTTCTGTAAGTGGCCCAAGGGCCACACCACCCATCCACCAGCACACAGAGTTCTGACTGACCTTACACCAGTGAGACTGTACCTAAGTGCAGAGTGGAAGGGTTGTCTGGAGCCTAAAATAGAAATATGCTCCTTTGAATGTTTCACCACACTTTAGACAGTGCCACCTGTGTCTTACATCTCGGTTTCTCTCAGGGATATTTGGTTTGAACATTTGGGACTATTTAAACCTGGATTTTCCCTTCCAAGCCCAGACACCCTTGCTCCCTTCTAACAAAGCTCTGCCAGTCCCACAAGTTATTTCATCCCAGCAGAGCTCCCATTTGGGTACTATAAATTAGCCTATTACTTTCTTCTTCAGCAGAGGAGGTAGCCTGGGCTCTCTTTAGTTTATGAAACCCCAGCTGGTCTCCAGTTATTACATGTCACCATCTCATACTCTCCAAGCCCAGCACAGACCCTTGGGTTCCTTCCCAGGTTCCCACACACATTCCCTGCCCCTCCAGGTGCCTTCCCCACCGAGGAGATGGGACCACCTCAAGGGCAGCACACATGAAGCCCAGCAGCCATGTCTCTGTGCTTACCTATAGCCAGGCACTATGAGGCACGAATTTAGGAAGTGGAAGTAAAGTATCAGTCCTACAATAAGGTGAGAAATGTCACTTCTAGCAGAGCTGCACTGCTGCAGGGCATTTGATTCGGGGAAACAAGCTCCAGCCCACCCAGCCCTCAGCCAGGCTGCCTCAGTTGGACAAGAAGTTCACTGATTCCCCTGGCTCTGTCACATGTCAGCCTGGAGCTGACAAACCCTCAAGCAATCATTTGTGTTGCCGAGCCTGGAATGGCAGAAGTGCTCCCAGAGATGTTGCCAGAGGCTCTACATCAGCAGAAGAGCTGCTCTCTATGCTTTCTGCCTGTAGACCAGGGTGTTCTGTTCTCGCCCAGCATGGAACCTCATGGTGGGGTGGGTGATTTCTCCAGCAGACAGGAGGGATGGGAAGGAGTATGTTTTTAGCAAGCTCAAAATCCATCTTCAGCATGTTGGCCCAACCTGAAATATGTGCTAGCCGGGGAAAATGTCACAGGCAGGACTGGCTTTCTGTGCTGAGAGTCCCTGTGGTCCCAGCTGAATGTCAGGCACAGCCTGCTGTAACTAGACGGTCGATGTCCCCTGTTCTCTGCCCAGTCTGCAGCCCAGCAGAGCACGCAAACAATACTGGAAGCCACCAGGGAATGGCAGCAGTGAATTAATTAAGTACTTCCAGCAAAGCAGCTTGGAAGGCAGGGGTTGTTGTGGGTTGGGGGGGGCACCAGCACAGCAGCACATCTTGAGCACATCAGCAGTGTGACACCTGGAATGCCAACCTGGCTCTGTACTCAGCTCTCAAAAACTGGTGGCTTTGGCAGCTTCAAAAATGACACATTTTCTGTGATATCTCCCCCTTCAAGTAGGAACAGCTCCAGGATTGAGCCCGTGTGTGAGGTCTGAGGTCTGCCAGCCTCAGAGCTGTGGGGAGAGCTGTGGCCCATCACCTGCCTGAGGTTTGTCACAGCGTCCTTGAAATCTGCTTGTGTGAAACAATTGGGATTTAACAAATTGGCAATTTCCAAGTGGAGAAAAAAAATGTTCCGTTGAAGCACTTCCAACCAGCATTGTGGTCACTATTTTTCTTTCAAGATCTGATGTGTTGGCAGAGATGCACACCCCATGTGCAGTACCCCAGGGTGGCCTCTCCCTCCCTTGTGTCTCCTGCCTCTCTGACTTATGACTCATTTCCAGCATTATTCTCCACTGCTGTCCATCACCACAGTTAGTTCCTTACTCTGCCAGTCAGGACTTTCAGGAATGTGCAAGTGGACAGCCTTTCCAACACAGTCCCCGATGCCCACGGCAGGGATTGGTCTTGCCCCAGACCAGGGAGGGACATGGTCCCACTGGAAGCAGGATGGTGTGGGGAGTGGCCCTGACAGCCACTGTGCCAGGAGCTGTCACACCCACCACCAACCAATCTGGGATTGTCCTAATTTCATTATTTGTTGGCTGCCTTCAGGATGCCAGAGGACAATGCACACAGCCAGGACACGCACATGGGCTGGTGATGGAGATTCATTAGGCTTATTGCATACCCCATTAGACACAGTTATGAGATCTCTGTGGCTCTGACACAGCTCTCTTGCAAGATTTGCAGTTGTGTTGCTCTTTCTTGGTCTGTCTTTATTTACTTTAGGGAAGGAAGGGAAAGCTGGACATGATGACTGGAGAAACAGTCCATGTGGATAGTCCATGAGTTTGCAATCCCTGTGCAAGAAGCAGGGAAATGTGATTTCCCAGATGAGAGCCCCTCTTCTCCAGCACTGGACATGTTTACAGTGTGTTCTCCTTCCCTTCTCAAGCAGCCCAGAAGCAAAGTGAGATGTTGCTCTCTCAACTCTGGTTCACCCGGTTCCTCCCTTCTTTGCTTTCCTGGGCAAACCCATGTGTCAGCTCCAGGCTGAAATCCAAGAGTCCCAGAACTGACGTTTTTTTCCCAGTTCACAACAAATTAAGTAAGCACACACCAGAATTGCATCTGGCTGTGCTGTGCTGGCTGTGCTGGGGCACTGCAGACCATGAATCCCCTTTTGTCTCTGCCTTGCTAATAAGGGGACCCCTGACACCACCCCTCCTACCCTGGCCCATCCTGACAGTGACCACACAACTCAGACCAGAGGACTTTTCTGCCTATTATTTCCCCTCTGCATCCTTTCCATGATATGGACAGAGTTCAGCCTCAGATCTTCCTGGGGGGATGAGTTTTCCTGACTCCTCTGAAACTTTTTGGTGAGTTTCCCAGGAGGAAGAGGGGGAATCCCATAGGAAGTGCTTTGTCCCACAGTGCTATGTACTGCAAGATGATGGCTATTATCACATTTAAAGAAGCTGTCAGTTATCTTTCATCCTGCTGAATCCCCTGGGAATAAGGCAGAAACCTCTGCACAGGTCTTTGCTCAACAGGCTCAAGTCTTAACCATAAGGCTGCTGAATTACCAATCCTCAGCAAGAGTACCAGCAATGGGATGTGACAACCACAGCCCAGAATGTCTCTGGTGTCTTATGTTGGCCCTGCAGACTCACCTTCTAAGCAACAAGGGCATGGGACATGCTGAGTTTTGCTTTTTAGGCTTCCTGCCAAGGCAGCATCACACCTTCTCCCCTCCTACCTCCACCCCAACTCAGCTCTGGTGCCTCCATGTCCTCCTCCCTGCAGAAGGAGCTCAGGGAGCACTGAGGGCTTGTCACAGTGAGTTTTCCTGATGGTTCCGGGTTAATCACTGTCTCTCACGCACACAGAAACTTAAGGTTGTTCTTCACTGCCCCAGGAGACTCATGACTGTCTGCCTCACTGGGTAGAAGGAGGGGGAGGAGGAGGATGGGAGGGATGGACTGAAGACTACAGAGGGAGAAAAAGGACATTTGGGACCTTCATGATGAAGGCAGCACTTGGCATGTTGAAATTAGTCTCTCCGAGTGCAAGTGTCTGATCCAAGTGAGTCACCACAGCATCTTCTGCAGCCAAAAAAGGGAAGGACACCTCCAAAAGAGCATCTGCCTGTTAGAAATGCCTATTGGGCCAGGGCCTTCCAGGGAGACAACTGCCTCTTCACTGACCTCCAGATACTCTGTGTGTACTTCTGGATACCAGAATTAAAGGATAATAGGATTTCTGCTGAGCTACAGGGTTCAGCTGATGGGAGGGGAGCCGTACAATTCCTTACACAATGTCTTTGTGTCTCAGAGGCCAGAAGCTTTAGCAGACTCTGAAGCAATAGAAAGAACAAGACAACCCTGGAGACATGAAAAAGAAAACATGAGGTATTCAAATCTCTGGCAATATGAGTTCAGCTCTAAAAGATAAAAAATTGGTAAAATACACTGAGCAGCTGAGCAATTTTGTCCCTGGCTGATGGTCACCTGCAGCCACAGGGCAGCCTGGAGGAGTGAGGCTCCTTGAGGATATGGAGGACAATGTTTTTGAGATACAAAGGACCTGACCCAATACAACTCCTCCCACAGGCCTGGGCAGTAAGCTCCTGGTGGCACAGAGCTCTCAGCTCCCCAGTGCATCACCACAGATCAGGACGGTGACTCCAGAGGTCACCTGCCCTCCCAGTCTCATCCTCTTATCCCATCCCACACTCACATTTGTGTTGCTTCTCTGCTTCTCAAACTCTGCTTTTTCTGCCTTTCTTTTTAGAGGCAGAACATAAAGGACAAAAGACCTGGCTTCCTTCTGGCTCTTGAACACAAGAGCCCTTGGAGAGGACCTATTTTAAGCAAGGAGAGTTTTCCCTCTGCTGGAAAAGTGGCTCAGCAAGGGCAGACTCAGTGCCGTGCCCTCCAGTTGGGCACTTGAGACACCTGCTAACAACCACTCCAGCTGCCAAATGCTCCTCCTGCAGTGGCAGAAACCAATGCCTGCAAGACGAGCTCCAGCAGGATTCATGGGGATGGGGAAGCAATTCATATCCTGGGGAGAAATGCCAACCCCACACCCCCTACATTGGCTCACTGTTCAGGTGGCAGCAAAGTTACCTTCTCCCTGGTGTGGGCACCCCATCAGTGATGGCCAAGAGCACCTGCTGGGTGGCTTGGGCTGAACAGATCATGTTTTAAGTCCGTGGAATGAAGAAGCAGGAGGCTCCCACAAGAAGGGCTGCCCAGGCTCCCCTCGCTGATGGCAGTCATTTTCTCTTCAGTATGAAAAACCCTGAAAATGATTTTATGTCAGATGCAGAAGGCAGAGCAGGATCCCACAGAGGTCACTTGGCACATCTCACTCTGTGCTTAGAATCATAGAATTGGAAAAGACCTTTAAGATCATCAACTCCAACTGTTAACCCAGCACTACCAAGACCATCACTAAACCAGCCCTGGGCTTGCACTCCAGGGTCACATCTCACCTTGGACAGGCCCAGAGTGTCTGCTCCAGCCCTGCCCAGCAGGTCATTCCCTACTCTTTTGATTCTCCACTTGGGAAGACGCTTCTTGACATCTGTTCTGAATTTGATTCTCCTCTATTTAAGTTTTATAGCCCTTGCTCCTCTCCCTTTGGTGGGACTGAATGTAGTAATTCAGATGATATTACCCGTATCGCTTATGTTTTTAATCGCTTCACCTAATTTTTCTTATACCCAGTTTTATTTTTCCCTTTCTATATTTTTTTAGTGCTAGGTTAAACATCTTTATCCTGATTTCCCCTTTCCACATGGTTATTTTTTAATGCTGTAATCAGAGTTTATCACACTTAGCAAATAACCTGTTAAAGGAGAGTTTGAGCATTTAAGTGTTCTGCATCCACTGCAGACCCACCCTAATGAATACCTCAAACCCCAGTGATGCTCCTCTCATCCCAGCAAGCTGAAAGAAGAGCAGACTTGTCCTCCAGGTTTGACTCAGTGATGCACAAACTAATCCTGTTCACAGGAAAGCTGTGAACCTCCCTTGAAATCATCTCTGTGTTGCTCTCCTATACACATTGGAGGATCTCTTTAAAATCCTCCTTATTAAAACCATGTAACCCCATGGTGAGCACATTTTGAGAGTCGGCACCTGTTCCAAGCGCTAAGGGCTGCTACGGGAAGCAGTCACAAAAGTGAGGCTGAAGGCTAAGATGCTCCAAGCTGCCATAATTATTAGAGCGTGAGCTTCCAAATCCCTCAAGGAGCACAGAAAGTGTTGGCCTCAAAACTCACGGTGTGCTCAGGGAAGCCAGGAAGCCAGGGAGTTTTGGGGACATCTTGACTGCAGTCTGCCTGCCTGCCTGGCTCCACTGGACTTGGAATCAGTCCGATTCATTGCAGCAGCTCTGAATTCAGAGCAGAGGGAGCAGACAAGGCTCATTGCCTATTCCAGCCAGAAAGACTGCAACAACAGTTGCGGTTTTCATTTTTTCTTTAAAATAAGGTTACTTGAGTAGACAGCCAGGAATAGACCTTCTGTCTCCTCCTCCCTAAACTGAGCCCCACTGATAATTATGCACAAACTGCCAAGGCTGTTTTGGGAAAACAGTGCTAGAACTAAAGCAGCCTGACGTGGCTTTGTGCAAGGCTTTGCCTGGAGAAGTGGAGTCCTCAACGACCACCAAAGTCCGGAGGGGAGAGCTGGGACCATTCAGACCCTGCAAAGTGCAGCCAGAACTTTTCCTCCTCAGTCACTGATGTTTCTGATAGTTGAGAAGCCTGGCCAAGAGGTAGGCAAGAGGTTCATATTAGTCCTGAGGAAAACAATATTCCCATGCAAAGCAAATCTCTGGATATGTTGGTGCATCTGTTTGCACTGTGGAATGCACGAGGTTCACATCCCTCCTTGCTTCATGCTCTGCTCCAGTATTTATCCTCACAGCAAGTCACCCCTGCCTCATTCTCCAGGACTGTGTTTCAACTTAGATATCAGCAATTTCCCCTGCCACAGGCAATCAGTGAAATTATCTGATTTAAGGCCAGGGAAGCTAAACATCTTACACTCTGGGAAACTCTTCCAATAGCTTTGTGGCTTTTGTACCTCTCCAGTTTGCAGATGGACCCAGTCTCTCCTTCCACTTTGCACCAGGCTGGAGGAGTGACCACTGGCAATGGCACTGCTTTCCAAGCAAGACCCTGAGCATCCTCCACCAGCACCCAGCTTCAACCACCTTCTCCTGCCCCACACTGCTGGGCTCTGTTTGTCCAAGGTAAATGCAGGCAGATCTCCCTGTTGACACTGGGGATTTTGCTTGCTCAGGTGGTCACCATTTTTATTTTATTTATTTTTCTGCTAAAAGCTATGTCTGTCCTATGCAGATAAACTCACAGATCAGTCATGCAGCAGATAACTCCCTACCTTGCTTCCCAGCCAGGGGACAAGGATTCTTGGATGTTCGTCTCTCCATTCCCGGGAAGCCTGGGGAGAGATTTGGATGCTCTCCTGCAGTGACAAGGTTGCAATTTCTTTTTAAAAGCCTATAATCATGTCACTTCTGTGAGCTACTCAAGCATTTACGTTGTTTTGCAGCATCTTGAGTGCCGGCTGGAAGCAGCTCCAGCTTTTGGGGGAGTCCAGCAGGATCACTGTGGGGGGCTGTGCTGACAGGCACCCCCACATTGAGCAGCAGTGGAAGGCTGTGCTCTTGCCTACAGGTGAGTGGATTCCTGGGCATTGGATTTTATTGGGAAAGAAAAAAGAGGGGAGAAAAACTCCAACAAATCAATTCTGTTCACATGAGATTTGAACTGAACTCTAACTAATAAACACAGAAGGATAAAGAAATGCCGTGGAAACAAAAGTCATGTTGTGACACACTCAAGGCTGAGGTTCATTCATTTTTTAAAGATTGTTTTTCCTTTTCTCCTCCTGGTTAAAAAAGAGATTTGCAGAAAAGAGAAAACAGCAGCAGCATACAAACATCTATCAAAAAAAACCCACCCAAAGCAAGGAGCTGCCCTTCCCTACGTGCACAGCCATCTGACACAGTGTGGACACAGAGATCTGGATGGGAGCTCCACACTCCATCCCCTATAGTGGCAACAGGTATCTATCTGCAGCATCTGGTGTTTTGATCCCCATTTCCCCCTGCAGATATGCCACCCCTCTGGCAGTGTTTTCTCCCCCTGATCCATGCTGATAGGCTGGCACAGCAGCTGGGGGGATGGAAAACCAGCACTACTCTCACGACTGCTTAGCAGGAGAAGGGGGGATCCCATAAGCATTCAGCTCACTTGTAGGGACACAAAGGACCCCCTGCTTCCCATTAGCCATCCCTGCAGCAGTCCCAAGGTCAGATCCAGTCCTTCACATGAGTCAGCCCTTGCCCTGAGGAGCTGCAGTTGGAGGAGACCAGAAGGCAGGAGAGCACTGATTCCCTAAGTCTGTGCCATCTCGTCTCCATGCTGTCATGCCATCTGTGGGCTTTATCCTGGGAACTCCTGTCACATCCACTCCCATTAGCATTTTTCAATGCTCTCTTGCCCTTTCCCAGCATCTGCTGACCAAGTCCCTCTGGTCACCCCTGCTCCTCATCCTTCATCAAGGCTTTTAATTTTCATGATGCTGTTACCCACTTTTGCTGTACTCTGCCCTGCAGCATCTCAACACATGTTGCAAACCAAGCAACCCAGCTCACTAGGAAAGAGAGCTTCCAAGTGGGGATTGAGCTGCTATTAATTTATCCTATATTTGTTTTGAAAAGATGCCTAGGGAAGGTACACCATTTCCCTTTCCAGTTAGAGTCTTAAGAGCCACAGGCTTTCTTCTTTCTCAGAAATGTAAATCCATGTTTATTTTTCATGTACCCAATTAATCCCCAAGGCATTGCATCCAACAGGCCAAAATCAGAGCTCTATCTCCCCCAAAACACTTCAGGAGAAAGAGGAGAGGGAGACAAGCTTCCAAGGAACAGCCAGACTTCAATTCCTATGAGGCTCTTCAGGAGGTTTGATTGTTCAGGATATTCTCACATACACAAAATACTGATCTACCTGCAGCACCAGCCATAATCTGTTCCCAGTTAAAACTGGTGCAACTCTGCTGAAGTCAATTTACGAGGCAAACATTTAATTTAGCAAGCAGGCTCACAATCCTAAATTTAAACATATGTCAAGCCAGCTAGTGGCTTTGTTTTAATTAACTCTCAAACTTTGTGGCTGTCATTTCTTTATATAAATGAAGATGTTCTGCCAAGGGCAGCCTGAAAGCCTATATGCATCCCTACAAACCCGCCTGCTATTTCACAACCACTTCTCAAAGAGCTCTTGCAGAGGCAAGGGGATGTGGATGTTATTATAAGGGTCCATATGGCAGTACTCTGACACTGCAGTATTAAATCAGAGGTATTGTAGCTTTCCAGCCTGGATTCTCACAGTATCAGGTAACGTATATGTAGCTTTATTGTTGTACAATTTCAGTGGCTATGCATTATTCAAGAGCAGCCGAAGTCTCTGCACTGCCGGAGGTGATTCAGTGATGATAAAGGGAATATGCTTTGCTCTAAAGGCAGGAGCAAAGGGATTTCATGGGTCGGCATCTTCTCCACCCACGGAGAAACAATGGAAGCATTAACATTTCTAGTAAGGAAATCAGCTGGCGACAAATTCTCATCGATAATTAAAATGAAAGTACAAGCTGCCTTAATATGTAGTTAGACTTAGGAACTGTAACCTGCTCTCTAAATGAAATGCTTTCCTTTATAATTTGGCTCTCACAGCAGGCACTGAAATCTGCTGGAAGATGCCATCTAGTGGGTTATGGAAGTTTATTTAAGTTTAAATCCACTTGTTGGTGTGGGGTGAAAGTGGCAAGAGCTGCAAATGCTGGGGTGCGTAATGGTTTACGTAGACTTTTTGTTGCTGCTCTAGGAAATAAGATATTTCCCTGCGGGGGGTTGCATTGGAAGAGAACTAATATTTATTTAACCAGTGCCCAGCAGGGCACCGGATTGTCACAGCTTTGCCACTGACACAGCCGAGCCGCGGCTGTTCCGCTGGCAGAGCATCTTCCTGAGCAGGGGCTGCTGCTCGTCATTAGGAAACGAATCCACACGTTTTTGGGAAAGCTATGCTGCCATTGCTTTCTTCTTTAAAAGACAAAAACAAACCTCAAAGAAACCCTACTATCCTCTGCCTATAAATTATCTAATTTATGGTACAGTAGAAACCACTGAACTGGTATCTGAATAAACAGCATCCCTTTTTAATGGGAGTCATCGATGTGGATTGATTTGGAGCGATCCCGCCTGTCGGTATGGCCGGGGATGGGCAGATGGCATCTCCATCCATCCATGGACTTCTGGGGGGGGCAGCCTTGTCCCCCAGTTGCTGTATGGCCGTGGGGAGAGCTGCAACCCTTTGGGGAACCCCTGTGCCCCTGTGGGGAGCACTCGCAGCTCTTTGGGGAGTCCCTGCATCCCTTTGGAGAGCACCTGGACATCTTTAGGGAGCACTCACAGCCCTTTGGGAAGTCCCTGCATCTCTTTGGGGAGCACCTGTGCCCCTTTGAGGAGCCCCCACAGCCTTTTAGGGAGTACCGGTAGCCCTTTGGGGAGCGCCTTTCAGGCTGCCTTACTCCCCCCAAAGCCCCGCGCCCCTTTTCACCCCTTTTGATGGGTTTTAACCCAATTAACCACCGTGACTCCCCGCACCGACGGCCGGCTCGGACCGCGGCANGCAGAAGGTCATTAATGGTGGGCGTGGCCTGACTAGCGGTGGGCGTGGTCTGACTAGAGGTGGGCGGGGGCTGCCCGGCCACGCCCCCCGGAGCGGAGCGGAAGTGCCGGAGTTGCCGCCGGCGCCGCCGCCAAGCGCGGGCAAAGTTGCGGCGGGGGGGGCCGGGGCGGNCCCCCAAAGCCCCGCGCCCCTTTTCACCCCTTTTGATGGGTTTTAACCCAATTAACCACCGTGACTCCCCGCACCGACGGCCGGCTCGGACCGCGGCACCCTCGGAGCGCCCTTCTTAGCGAGCCATTAGGGGAAAGCCACCACGGGGGAGGAGAGTGTGTCATTAACGAGGGGTAATTAACGGGGGTGTCATTGTGGGGGACATTAACAGGGTGACATTAAGGGGTAT
>WBMV01007110.1:514098-599911 GCA_013396655.1 Campylorhamphus procurvoides
GCGGCGGCGGAGACGGGGCGGCGGCCGGGGAGGCTCCGGTGAGCGGCGGGGAGGGGGTGTCGGGGCGGCCCGGGGTGTGCGGGAAGGGCTCCGTGCCTGGGGGTGTGCGGGGAGGGCTCCTCGAGTGCGGGACCCCTTCATTTNTGTGTTTTTGGGGAAGGAGGTGTTTTCTCCCTGCTGGGTGCTTTCCTCCGTCCTGTGACGGGCAGTGCGAGGAGTTTCCTGCCGTTCGCGGATGCGGGAGGGTCTGCCTGTCTTCGTTCTTTTTTGGCTGAGCTTGGTAAGGGAGTAAAGCAAGAGCTTTGCTTCTTGCGCCAAGGAGGGAGGGCGGAAGGGTAGCTTGTCCCATGCTTGCATAGGGAAGGACAGCAGTTCCACGCCCCGAGGGTGTTCCTCGCTGCCACATCTCTATATCTGCCTGGGAAGGGCGTGGGGAGCAAACATCACCTGTTACCTGTGGGTCCCTGCAGAGCTCAGGGTGAGGGCTGAGAGAGGACCAGGTGGAGCTTGGGGTTTATGTCAGTGCGGTGATCCTCCTTTGGGAAGAGGGAAGCGGATAACTCTGCCTTAGAGGCAGAGGATGCCTGCTGGATACCTGGCCTGAGGATGTTTCAAGACATGACTGCATTCCTTTCTCGTCCCGCTGGTGTAGTAGTGAATGTAACAGCCTGTGCATAGTGTGTGAGTCAGAAGGCTGGGTCACCCAAATTAGGCATTTGGAAGCTCTGTTTATATGCACTTACTTTTGGCTCTACCCTTGCTTTGTCCCCTTCTGGGTTTGGCTTCGTACCATTAAGAGTGATTGGGACTTGAAAGCCTGAATTGTCAGTGTGTAACTATCAGTTCAGCTGCCACTCTACAAAGCTCTGCTTGTTCAAAACCACTTAAAACTGTTAGTTTTCTAAATCTTTCCCACCTTGGGAGACTTGCTGCTATAACCGCACCATAAAGGTGGAGAAACCTGCTGTGACAATTTCTGCTACGAGGGGGAGAAAGCTCTCAAAGAGCCATACTCAAAATGGGACTGAGCTCTTCTTTCCTCCAAGAAATGTTTTTTTCCAAATTCAATCATTTGGTGCAAGTCTGGATATAACCATGCTCATAGCCTTGTAATGTCCCATGCTGGTAGGGAAAGGGTTCAGGTGTTGCCTGCCATAAAACATAAACTTGTAGCAGATCCTCAACCCTGCACAGAAGTCTCTTTGACATACACAGTAGTCATTACGTGCCTGATGTTACTGCCTTATGCTTGTATTTCCATGGGATGCAGGGAATCTATTTTGCCTGACTGGTAGAAATCAAGCCCTGTAGTCCTGCTCTGTAACTTCACATGGTGTGGAGTTGTGGCTAAATGAAGACATTTAGTTCTGGCTAAAATCTTGTGTCCTCCAGAGGTAATGAGGAGAAAGTTGGTGATTATTCTTAGAAGGCTTCAAAGTGACAAGCTGACTTTTATATTTTTGGCCTTCCAAAATTGTCCTTGTACTGTGAGCTCTGGGCAGCTGTAAGCCAGGCAGTACCTCGCTGCTGATTTCTGTGTCTGTGCAGTGTTCTCAGCATTTAGACATCCCGTGCTGCCCGTGTTGTGCACAGTGTTGACTCCATTCTGTGTCTCTTTAAAGTGTGACAGCTGTCAGTGAATTGAGATCTGCTTTTGTTTTGATGGTGTGTTGAGCTGGGTGGGAAATGTCTGTATGGCAGGAAAATTTGCAATAAAACCTCTCTGCACTTGTGTAAACCAGAGTTACTGGGTTTTAAGATGAAGGCTTCATCTTCCAGTCTAATTAACGTGGAGTTATGGTCTGCAGGGGGTCTGTGGGTGAAGATATACTTGTATCATGTGCCTGTTTTCTTGAATGATTTGGCCCTGAAATGATAGCTTTAGTTACACAGAGCGAGGGAAAAAATACCCTAAAGGACAATGGGCTGTCTTGGTAAAAATAATTTCAGATGAAGCAGAATAAAAACAAACCAAATGTGATTTTGTATTTTTGTTCAGTTGTGTAGGTTTGTTTTACTGTTGTCATAGAGGTATCTGCCGGCTGACTGCAGAGTGTTTTGGGCATCCTCAGATTCAGTGGTTCCAGCCTTTCGTCCTTGGTTTTGACAAGCATTCATGGGTTTTTTACTTCCTAATCAACCTCCAGATTGTAAATGAATGTGCTGTTTGTCTGCCTGTTCCTGAAGCCATTCAGAAGAGCTGATTTCTTAATAAAAAAAACTCCAAATGAGAGTAGGCAATAATAATAAAAAATTATATTCATAGCAGTCAGAAAAGATTTTCTTCTGTTTCTGGCTTTAATTTGCCTTTTTGTGCAGCCTAATCTTCGAATTGAGGACATTTCCTATGTGCTACAGAATTGAGCTTTTCAATGAAATCTCTGTCCAGGCTCATTCTTTCTCTTTAAATGGTGTCTGCTGTTTCACTCAGTAGTTTTATCTTTCAGAGTAACAGCAAAGGGAGGGGGGAAAGGTTTTAAGAAACAGCTGAATTAAAGCTATAAAACAATTCCAAGAACACTGAGTTGTGGTGCTAAAATTTTGAAGTTTGAAACCAGCTGGGAGTTTCTGTTGTCTATCTGTGCTGTATGCCACCTTCAGAACAGCAATGTATCCATGTAGGTGATTTTGCTTCGTTTAATCTTTCTGGTGCCTGAAACAAACGTGTCAGAAAATTAAGCAATCAGAAACCATGTAAATATATTCTAGGGAAGATTATTCTAAATGGTTTTTGTGGAAGTGCCTAGACAGCTAATTGCTTCTGTATTTACATGTTCAGGGGAAACATTATGGTGGTTGAAAATAGTGCATTGCTTTAATAAGGAGGGTGAGGTCTGTGCTCTTTCCTTCTGCCTTCGGGTTTGTTCTTTTGCAGCTCTGTGGGGCCCTTTTTGCTCTGCAGGGAAGGGATGGCCTTAAGGCATCAAGGTCTTGGCCTCAAGGTCGTGCTGCAGAAAAGCTGATGCATTGAGTTAGTCCTCACTACAGCTCTGTGCTCTGAAGTGGCCTCTGGCACTATGTACAGTCATTCAGCAAGGGAGATGATCTGGGAAGCTCTTTTTTCATGGCATGTGTAACAGGTTTGCCTTTAAATGGGGATGGTGGTATTGTGGCACTGAAGTGTTTTGCTGACAGCTTAGAAGCTCCTCAGACTTCACGACTGCACTGTTTGCTCACCACTATGAGTGTATGGGTGTGCTCATGGAATACAGATCGACTTTTCTGTAGTTTCATCTTTTTCTTTTTTTAACAAGTGTTCAATAAGTAAAAACATATGATCTGTAGGTGTGGGGGTAGGAAGAAGCAGCAAAAGAGATGCAGCTATTCCTTTTGTCTCTTGGATCTCTGCTGTCTGCCTCAGAGACTGCTGAGCATCCTCAGACAAAATGTTTAGTTGATGTGTGTGTAGTGTTGCCATACATAAACCACAGATGAATTGGGTTGTGGGCTGGTGGTTGGTGCTTGGGCTAATACAAGTATTTACATGACTACTGATGCTTTGCAGAGATACTGCTTTGCACCTCTGTGGCCAGGCTAGAGATCCACACTCTGTGTGGTGCCTGCTGTTCTGGGAATATGGCATTTGAACTCGGAGAGATACTAAGCTGGAACATTTTTTTTTTTTTAATTGCTGGCTAAAAGCACTGTAGCAAATTAGCTGCCTTTTGTGGCAATGCGTTTTTATCTGATATGATGAATGCTTTATGGAGTCACCCTGTAGCTTGTTGTAGCAGTAATTTGTGCTCTATAAATTAACTCTGGAGCATGATGGAAGTGTATAAATCACATCGGTGATTGTGTGGTGCCCTCTGCTGCCAGCCGGCTGGAGTGAAGTGGGGTGCTCCTGCCTGCTGCTTCCTTGGGAATGAGAGACCAAGTGCACACTTGTGATTGAAAAATGGTTTGTGAGAATGCTGCTTTTGGAAAGTTTGGGGTCATAAACTTTGGCTTTAGTGCAATTGAGCTTAAAGTTTCCAGCTGCTGTTGCTGAAAATGTAGCCCCAGTGATGAGCTGGGTGGGGAGCGATGCTGCTGCTGCTTGTGGTCCCCTCAGCAGAGGAAGATGATGGACTTGGCTGTTCTGACCTGGGGGCAGCTGTGAAGTTGTCAAGGTTTGTCAGTGTCATGTTGTTGGCAAAAGCTGGTAAGGAAGAGGATGTGTGTTAAACAACAGATTCTGTGTTGCCAAGGCTGTGGAGGGTGGAGAAGGGCTTGGGAAAAGTGAGAGGAAAACCTTTCTGCTCTCTGCCAGCCAGAGGTAAATAGAACAACCAGCTCTCTGTATGTCAGAGGCAGATTTCTTTGGCAATTAGACTGGTTGTGTCCTAGACCTTCCTGCTGCTCCTGTCTGGGGCCTGGCTCCTTGCAGACCTCTTGGAGATTGCTGTGTTGGCAGTTGTATTTGCCAGCCACTCATCAGCTGATGTGAAGGGAGACTTTGAAAAGCTTATTTTTGTAAGTATAGTGTAAAACAATTGGCATCTAAGGACTGAAGCACAGGTGCTACAGCTGAACAAGCCTGTTTTAATTTAAGAGTGGCTGATTCCCATTGTGGGCTACTCTGAAGTTGATCACTTCAGTGCACTTGTGAAACAAGCAGGGTTTCCTGAACTAGACAAATGTGTCTTGATTGGCAAAGTGAGCTGAAGTGAATGGGAAGTGGCTAAACCATGTCACAGCTCTAAAATGCAAAGTCAAATTTGGGAAGGATGTTTCTTAAGAAACTGGAGCTTTCAGTAGTCTTCACTCAAGATCTCATTGTGGTGATCTTCTGTAATGGCAGCACAGAGCTGAATGAACAAATGGACTGTATTGTAGCTCTCCTATGCTGTGTGAAAATGGAAGGCTTATTACACTTGCTGTTCCTTATAGTGGAGCAGATCCTCCTGTTATTGGAAAAGGGTTCTGTTTCCCCATTCAAATATGCTCCCTTCATGGAAGGAAGGTTTCTGCATCAAAACTTTTTGGCTCTTGGCATCTGGGCTACACTTCAGGTCACTGGTGAAAATCATATGGTGATCTCCAGAGCTGTGTGTTTTTCCTGTATTGATATGAACCACATTGTGAGAGACAGCAAGATTTAAGAACAATTATAGTTGTGAATTTCCTACCAGGTAATTGACATGTATTTGACTAGGAGAACTGCAAAACTAACAGGAAGTTTCTAACCACCAGTGATAAGTGTTGGTGAAATGAGGCAGAAAAATGCCATCAACCAGACTTCCAGTTACGTAGTGTCACCTTCTCCTCCCTGTTTGAATACAGCTACAGGCGTCACTACAGAAAGACAAAGAACTGCAGTTTACCTTCCTGTGATTCTGTATTTACTCCCTTGTGGACCCAACTGTATCCTTACTTACCTTGCGTAAGAACAGATCCTGTTTGACTGAAACTTTGAGGAAATCGTGTTAAAACAAGCTGCTCACTGTTCCTGTTTCTGTGCAGACTTTTCCTGTATCAGGTGACACAGGTAGGCAGCCTTTGGTTTCCTTCTGGGAAGAACAGAGCTGGTGGGGGGTGTAAGGAGTTGGCAGGAGGGATTCCACTGCGTGCTTGAAATATCACTAGGAAAAATAGAAGCACTGCAGAAATTTGTTTTGATTCCCTATGAACGCAGGTGTTTCAACCTGAAAGCTTGTTATCCTGTGGATTTTAGTGGAGCTGTCAGTGGTAGGCTTTTATGGAGTGCACCTCAACTGGAGGGTACTGTGCTTTTTCATGGTGCGTCAGTGCAGTGTAAATACTCCTGTAAACAAAGCTGCTGTGATATTTGCCATCAGAGGACACTCTCTAGTGTCCGTCATGCTTCGTGTTTCCATCCTGTTAACTCTGCAGAGTAACCTGAATTAGTGGTGCTTTTGTTCAATAGTAAAATAAATAATGCACGATCCTGTGTACACACAGGGACAGAGATGGCTGCAGTGACTTGGTGCAAAGGAAATCTTTTAACAGGAATAGGTTCCCTCAGGCCAAGTGACCTGAGTCTTTGTGTAGATTCCTTCTGGATCAACTTCTCTAGAAAACTGGGAAGGGATTTTTCCGTGACTGAATAGATTAAAGACTGGCTGTTCTGGCAAGCAGACATTAATGATTATTTGAATAGAAATTTAAATATTCTTGAAATGTTACTTTAGTGGCACTGAGGTAGATCGGGTTAAAGCTGAATAGTTACTTTGTGTTAATTTTGTATCTCTCTCTTCCTAGCCTGGAATCAAGTCAGGAATAGCCTTTCTTCCCTTCATTTGCACTTTGTCTTAACCTGAGCCATTACCCCTGGACAGAACAGATTCGAGACTAGTGCAGTCTGGCCACTCACATATTCCTTCCAGATAGATACAGCTTGGCCTGGGACTCCTCTGCTCCTGGTGAGATGTATAGAAGACATTCTGACTCGCCTTCAGGTCCCAGGCTGTTTGCAAAACCAATAGCTGTTGGTGGGGATTTTTAGCAGTTAAGGGATAGTGTGAACCTGTGTGTGAATCTGTTTATCAGGTTTCACAGATTCCTGAATAAATGCTGGTGCCTGAGTCACTCTCAAGAACGTAACAGTGTGATGCTTAGTTTCCAAATGCAGGGATAATAGCCCCCACCTTCTAATTTTAACGTTTTGCATTCTGCTTTTGGACTGCCTTTTGTTTCTTTCACAATGAAAAGCTTTCATATTCTCCATTATCTGTTCAAGAGTCTGTGGTTTTACCTTCAGATCTGGCCTGTTGTCATGACTTCTTACAACCCAGGGAGCAAATAAGTGCTACTGGTCCTGCTTTATTCGGCACGAAGCCTGACCTGTCAGTGGTGATGGTATCTTTTCTATCAGTGTATCCAGCACTTGTGGTGGTATTTGCTTTATTTGTGTTACTCTGGCTAGATGATGGATAGGTAACAAGGAATGGAGTGTTTATCTACACAGCTTTGTTAAGAATATAAGTAGTAGTGGATATCAAATTATGGCTGACTTGTCAGACTGTGCCTCTTTTGTTAGATTTAGAGGGTCTGGCAAACGACTGGAGAAAGCTACAGATCAGTAAATCAATATGTAGCACAATGAGTTGCCAGGCAGCCCTCCTTTTCAAATTCCTGGGTAGGAGAGTAACTTCTACTGTGTCTGAGATCTGCTGGCTCTGTATCCAAAGTCCTGTGCACCCCCTAAAATGTAAGAAATGGGTCACTTGTCATGTCTCCATATTTTTCATAAACTTAATAAAGTTTTAAATTACAGCTTCAAAGAAGGGAGGTCTACCATTTCGTGGTTCTTAAATTTGCTTTTCTTTCTAAATAATTAGCTCTTTTCTCTGCTCTTTTACAGTTCCTCCATTTTCTCTAATCTTAGCTCCAGGTTATAAGAGAGCTCTCTAGAGCATATATCTATAATTAAGGCTTTTTAACCACAGTTACAGTGGAGTATAAGCAGTGCTCTTGTCTTGCCAACACCCAAGGAAGGAAGTTGGTTCATTAAAAAAGTTGTTGGTTTTGTTATGACCAAAGTCTCTGCTATCCCAGTCATGAAGTTTCCTCTGAAACTGCTTCGTACCTTCCTGCTTTGGTAAGTTATCTTTCTAAGCCTGGTGACCATTAATAGCATATCATCTGCAGTTCACAAGAATAAAAAGGTTTTATGTAGACTGCCTGTCATTTTCTTGGAAACACAGGCTGCCAGCTATTGTGAGTAGTGTTCCTCATGAGTACATTCAGAAAACCTGAGGGTTTAAAATGGAAACCCTGTTTTAAGCAAATTTATGTAACTCCTGTGGGTATTATAATTCTCTCCTTGGCCAGAAATAGAAAGCAAAGGAAAGGGAGGAGGATGGAGTCAGTGAAGGCTTGACTGGGTAGTGCTGCCCAGCCTGGTGGAGAAGTTCACTCTCAATGTCACCAAATAAGGTGACTGTCTTCCAGTCTCAAGTTCTTACTAAGTTTTCAGCTTTAATACTTTTTTCTTTGCAATTAGCACAAGTAGCAGGAAGCAGCTTTTAAAAGCTGTCTTTCAAAAGAGACAATGCTGGAATCCTTCCCTGCTAAGCTGAGCTCTGCTTCTGCAGGGAGGTAACTAATTTCTCTTCAGAGCATCTCCCCTCAATGCTAATCTGTATTTCTCATGTGTATGTCATGTGCACCTGATGCAGCAGTGACCTGACACGTTTCCCTGATGTAGCTTTCAAACACAGAACTTACCCTGTTCTGTGTGCTTGCAGATCACAAGGCAACTGCTGAAGTGAAACTTCCAAAAGGCATTTCAGAATATTTTTTTAGATACACAGAAACTGCAGCTATTTACTGAAATAATGACCAGCAAAGGGGTTAAAATTCAAACACATATTCGGACTGTTGTCTTAAATTAGGATGCCTGTAAATGAACCCTGTCTTCTGGAGAGCTATTTGATCATAAAAATAAAGGATTCACAAAATAACAAATCAGCCTGTCGCCTTCAAGAACGTTCTGGATGCATGAAATGTTCTTTCTTGTTTGTATACTCTCCCTTTCCAAAAATCTGATTAGACTAGCATTTTGTCTTTGTTAGTCAAAGTCTTGTGATGTTTTGGGGCTTTACTAGATCTGGAAGCACTGTCAGCTGTTCCTCCTCCATGCAGAGCTGCCTTGCTTCTGCCCTCTTGAACAACTGTTTTTACAAGATTGAGTTGCTATGAGAAGTTCTGCTCTGCTTGATCTTTAAAGCCTTGAAATCCTTTGCTTGCAGTTATGTGTGCAGGCTAAGGTGACTTTTCAGATGAAAGTCATCTTGTTCTCCATCTTTGCTTATGATTATTCTGAAAAGCTAACATTTAAAACCTCCAGTAGCCAGTCTTGTTTTATCTCAGTGGAAGATCACATAGACTTGTCTGTGTATAAGTTACCTGTACTTGTGTTCAGATCCTTTTGAGAGATTACTTTTAGCTAGTTTGTGACACCAGGAAGAAAATAATTTTTCTCCATGATGGCAAAGCTCCTTTCTTGAGCTTCTCTAACATTTCTCAGCCTTCAGATAAAGTCCAAAGAAGAAATGTTCACAGGGACTAGTGAGCATGAGCTCTTTCTTAATAAATAAAACAGGTGAAACAGAGTTTGAGTGTTCTTAATGTTTAGAGCAAAGTTTTCAAAGATGACTTAGAGTGTGATGTTCCTTTGAAAAATAAGAGTCTTAGTTGACTTTGATCTAGGGTTTGATATAAAAATAACCACATAACCAGGACTGGCATCCCATAAGATTTTTTGGTTTTTCTTCTGGTTGTTTTTTATTTTTTATTATTATTATTTTTAAGAAAGTGAGCAGCTCCTTCACTTCTGTTCAGACTGTCTTTAATCTTAACTCTGCTTCCTTGGAAGTGGCTCTCTTTGGAGACTGTGCTTGCAGCTCAGATAAGTACAAGCAAAATAGATGCCCTCACTAAAGAAAATCAGAACCCCAAGAACTACATAAACACAGACATAATGATGCTGTAAAGGGCTTCTGTTAGGCAAGTAAGTTATTTTCTGTAACATTACAGAAGGTCACTTAAATTTAGCTTGACTGTCAGTTCATGTTAACCACTATGTAACAGGCTTATTCAGGATCTCAAAAAGAAGTGAACCCTGTGATTATCTTCTGTCTTCTCATTTATCTTCCAGGTGGCCTGTTGCCAGTGTTTCGTGTGTGATAGCCAAGTAATAAGGAATAACTCCTTTTTTCCACTCCTGCATATGTTGGTTTTGCTGATCCACCAAATATACTCTGGACTGCCATTTCCCTTTGATACTCAGGCTGTGGCTTACTGTGTTAGAAATATTTAAAACTCCTACTGGTGTTTTGCTGCTGCATGCTGCCTATTTTTTATGTGTGTGGCTGTTTTGGAAACTGATTCAAGGTACTAATTTAGCCTGGAAAAAAGAAAATCTCCCTTTGGAACACCAGCATCTGCTCACAGGTCTTATTCACAGCCGTAAAAAACTTATATTGGTACAATTAAAGTGTTTGGATTGAGGCTTCTCACAATTATTTTGTTTGCTTGATGCTTAGGGCATGGAATTAAACTGTAAAAATATCTGCAAAGTGTTGGAAGATCTGGGATTTTGATGCAGAAACTTGCAGAAGTGTATCTGGTTGTATGTACAAAGACCAGAGGAATATCCAGGTTATCATTGTTGCCAATTTCCTGCTGTTGATTTTTGGAAATGTGGTTCTTTACCCATTCTGCCCCAAATTGTTTCTGATCTGCAGATGTGGGTTGTGTGCTCTACCAGAGGGGTTGTGGAAGATTGGAGAAGTCTTATCTGCAGTGTGTGAAGGTTCTACTTGTGTTGTCCTTGATTTTGCTTGCTGCAGAGTATCTGTGTATAAAAGATAACAAGTTTTCATTCATCATATTTTCTGCAAATAGGAAGTTGGGCCTGCTGATTACAGAAAAAGTCCTTGGCAAAGCAATTGCAAACTAACAAGAAAATGCCTTGAACCTCTATCTGTGCCAAGATCCTTTTCCATGCATTTTGGCCAAAGCTGTTATCAGCATAAACTAATACTGGCCACCATGGGTGAAAGGCCTAAGCTCTGGAAACAAGTGATGTCTTGTGGCTTTTCAAGTGCTGATATTTTTATAATAAGAGGCTGTTCATGGTAGAAATACATCTGAGAAGCTGGGAATTGATGTATGTGAGCAGAGAGCACTGGCATTGCTGATAAATTAGCTGGGAATTTTCAGTCATGTAAAATAACTCAAATATTGGCTTAGCTCAAAAATGTGAAATTAAATAGAAAAGTACAGATTTTTCTCTCTGGATATTTGAAAACAATAACAAGTCATGTGAAGACTTGTTTTAAAAATTATTTCTAGAGGGTATGAGTTTTCCAGCCTAATGCAGTGAAGTCTATTTTTATAGTCCTTGAAAACAAAACCTGACAGACCATATTTGCCAGCACTTATATTGCTCTGGTGACAGTGCTTCTTTTTAAAGCATGCCAGAGGAAATGCTCTGTGCCGGAGCATATGTCAGTGATTAGTGGGACCAGTGCTGCAGGATGAAGTGGAAGAAATATGGTTGTGTGAAGAAAAAGCTGAATGGACAGAACATGAGAAATGTAGCGGTTTATGGATCGGTTTTCGGGTAGGAATGGAAAATAGTTATTTTTAGGGTTGTCTGTATGTAGCTGACATGCTGTCTTCCAAATCAGTTAAGGTTTAACCGAGAGAACAACTGGTGCCTTTCTCTGTGTGTTTCCCTAAATTTCTTCTTCATTTAGAAAATTGCTTTCCCTTTGAATCTGTTACTCTTTATGTAATGCAGATATTTGTGTGCTCAGAGTGAACTGAAAACCCCAGGAAGTGAGAGATGCTGGTACCCAACTTTCTGTGAATTTAGGCCTAAGTGAATTTAAGGGCTCAGGCAGAGAAGAAACCTCAGGAATCAGCTGGTTTGCTCTGACCTGATATCTGGGTCCAGAGTTCTTGCCAGCCAAGCCCCTGGGGTGTGCACTCACATTTTTCTTCTGGGTAGCTCTTGCCACCTCCTTCTCCCTGCATCAAAGCATGCAAACAGGTATGTGTGATGTAGAGGCCACATTGTATGTAAGCCATGTGCCTAAGACCTGGAGAAATGAGAGCAAAAGCCTGCCAGACCCACTGGTTTTGAATGTGGTCCTGAAGGTGCCCACACACTTCACTCGTGGGCACAAACTCCACTGTGGGAATTGCAAGGCTGGAAGTTGAGCTGGGAGTTGCACAGCATGGCAGTAGTGAAATTTCTTGTGTATTTAGCCCCTGACCTCATAGGTATAGTCATCATTCAAGTACTGCAAAAATGTTCTTCCGCCTTATCTTGTTCTTCATATCTTGTCACTTATGTTGGAATACTCCAAAATTTCTTCTATTTGATATAAGTGGCAGCAAAATGAAAATGCCCTGTTCTCTTTATCTCAATTGATGCCTGTATTTGAACTTTGCCAGTATTTGCTTGTGAAAACTGCTTGTTTTCCTCTCTGAAATCTTTTTGTCAGAGCAGCTCAATACAGCTTGGATTAAGGGAAGTCGCAGGAGGTTAGAGAATCCCTGAAATCTGGAAAAAGGATGTATTAGACTGCTACACAGAATTACCCAGCTAGTAGCAAATTAGACTGCTGCTTTTTGCAAAGTAGACATTTTAAAATGTAATTCAAGAAGCCAAGTTATATCCAATCAAATCCAAGTTATAATTGTCTAGAGCTCATTACACCTATGACTTACCTGTATTGTACTTTTTATTTGTGTAGAATTTCCCCTCACATTTAAAAGTTTTTAAAGCTATTTTAGGTCTGGCTTTTGCCGCCCTGCAAAGTTCTTGCTTTTGAGTAACTCTTGATATAATTAGAAAACCAGAATTAAATTCTTTGGGTTCTTTAGGGAAAAATGATGGCTTCATGAGGTTTGATTTCTGTTTCTATAGCACACAGGAGGCTTAGTCAGGAATCTGCAAGGAGAAAGTAAAACACCCAAGGGCAGACTGCTTCCCATAAAGTAACATCGTCTGAAAGTATATATTTATTTTCCATCTCTAAAATTGCTCTGTAGAAAATGCCTTAAAAATTGGATTTTTTTGTGGTGCTTGTAGCTGAAAAAGGAGTTTCTCAGCAGTGCAATAATTTGATTTTGTACTGTGTCACGAGTACTGCATGGATTTCTGAAAAGGACAGCTGGATTTTCACTGGTGACTGAATCCAGTGTTTAAAGATCTGGGGCGTTTTCAGTCTGGTGTGTGTTGTCTCTCTCGCTTCTGTAATTGCTTAGTTACTTGAATCTGATGGCTCAGGCCTGAGACTTCTGGATCCAGTTTTCTATTCTTTAGTTTGTCAGAGCTGTGAAAGTGGTTGACTATGAAACCTTGATTCTAGTTAATCTTTTGTTTCCTTACAACTATACTTTTAAGAGGAGTACCAAGTTACCTCATTTGGAAGTCATAGCTATACAATAACATGTTGTCTTCAGAAAATGTTTTCAAGCTCATGGAAGTTGGGTCCATTTATAATGGATTCATAAGGAGTTTGGCTGTATCTGCAGATAGTCTGTCTTTTTTAGAAGAAATATATGTACAAGTGGCTCTTTGAAAGGCTACTGTTGCTGGGGAGGCAGGAAAGGCAATGGCTCTGATGGGAAGTTCAGCAGTGAGGTGTGATGTTCATCCCTTCTCTTCTGATGGAAGGCTCTTGAAAGCTGTGACTCTTGCTCATGAAGTGTTGTGATGCTCTGATAAGGTGGACTTGTTCATCAGCTCCAGTGATCTCTGTTCAGGAGCGGGAAAAGGATGCCAAAGTAAATTTCCTTTCATCCTATTTATAAACTTTGTCAGCTTAACATGAATGAGTTTGGGCATGTGCTCAGAGCTGCTGGATTACGCAGTTAGGATTCTGTTCTGGCTTCCTCAAGGAGAGCAATGTGTAACACATCCCCAGTGAGTGTATGTGCAATCTGTTCTGTGCTCTGTGCAGCCAGCAAGGAAGGGCAGGTTAAATAGAGAGATCAGGTCATGTACCTGGATCTTACTTGAATCAGAGGGTACAAAGCTTCTAAAGCCTCTAAAAACCCTCAGAGGCTCCTCAGAAGAGGAGGTTGGTTGGCAGAGAAACCTCCAAAAGCTGATTGGTTACAGAGTGCTCTTAAAATTTAATGAAACGTAATCCAAGATTTTAATTGCGTGTCTGGGCTTATGCATTTGTTGTTGACTTCAGCAATTCTGTTTAGTACCTAATGGGGCTGAACTCTGTGTAACAATGAATCTCCTCCAAAAGATCTTAATCTTAAGAAACACTTGAAAAAGCAGGGAGGGGGAGACGGCAGTTGCAAAGTTATCACCAGGTTCCTTGAAGCTCCCTGAGTTTTAAGTATTTTTTGTGATTCAAAGTAATCTTGGCATTAGCTTATGTTATGAAAATTTCCTCCTTACTGGTCTGCAGAATAGCTTGGGCAATCTATAGCAGGCATGGAAGAGATTTCTGTGATCTGCAGCTGGAATGGTGGAAGCATCAAACAGTGCCCTTTAGCAAATGTACTGCAGAACAGCTTTCCAGAGGGATTTGGGAATGTCCATTTCTTCATCCTCTCCTCAGACAGCATCCTAATCCCAAACCCAGCAGGCAGAGTGGGTTGCATCGGGCAAAACACTTGGCACTAAGTATAGCAAGGCTGGTAGGCTTGTAGAAGTCGACAGGTGACATCCCGTGGATCTGACACAGCGCTTGACATAATTATTAATCAGAATTAACCTCAGTGACCTTAGTTTGTGGAGTCAGCAAGGTGGATGCTTCAGGTCTGTGGGATTGAATATGTGCTCTCAAGGCTCCTACCCAGCTCCAGTGTGGGAACCGTGTCCTGGCACAGCAGCTGATGCAGGAGGTGGTTGCACTAAAGCCACACTCTTGGAAGTGGTGGTGTGTCCTCTCTTGCTTTCACATGTCAGAATGGGTCTGGTTTCTTTTGTGGTCTACACCTTGAGGTTGAAAGAAATTGTTATGTAAACACTTTAATGTGTATATAAGAAAATGTAAATATTGAGGTGTTTTGGTATCTTGCAGTGTAAGGCACCATCTAGAAACAGTGGCATTGGTTGGATAGCCAGCTTTCAGAAAGAGAAAGGTGCCTGAGCTGTAGTTTTGCTGCTCCATCTATTTCTATCATTTCTATTGCTAGAAGGAGACTGGCTGTACTTTGGAAAGGTTATAGTTGAAAGAAGTTATAAAACAGCACCCCAGCAGGGTATAATCTCCTCAGAGTAATCTCTTGGGAACTGCACGTACTTGATAAGGCATTTCAAGACCTAAGCCTTCTCTAAAGAGTAAAGGAAAGTTCATTTGTATCCAGACAAAGACCCTTTGGCCATCTGGACTTGACTTACTGTTGTCTGCTCCTTGCTGCTGGGTGAGGAAGTGCTGTCTGAGCTGTGGATAGAAGGTGCTATGCAACACTTAAGCTCCCTTGACCTAAATCACTTGCTTTTTTACTGGAGCCTGGATTAGCAGTGGCTTGCTGGTGCAAAAGTAAGCAGCAGTTAATTCGTTAAGTCAAGTCCTGTATGACTGTGATTTGGGTAATGCCATCTTTGTGGAAAAAATGGGACAAACTCATCAAATGAGTGTGATAAAATAATGGCAGGGGTGATCCTGGAGCCAAACTTTGGCACAGAGGCAAATTGTCTGTTCAAGTTTGGATGATGCTGGTAACTTTTGACTGCTGTTTTCCCTCTCTAAGTCATGGCTGATCTCAGCTCAGCCAGAACAGGCTTCCTTGGAGGCTTTAACACATTCCACAGGATTCCAGATTGTTCTGAAAGTGCTTTCTAAATGCTGTCTTAATTAAAGATTTCTTTAAGTCAGAATTAAGTTATTAAAATGTTCCAGGCATTTTCCAGAAGTCTTTGAAAGCTGACTGTACATTCCTTTTAAAGTTGATTTACTCCTGTTACGGATTACAAAGTAATAGTGTGCTGCTTGTGGGTTACAGGTAAGTTCAAATAAATAGATTTTTTTTTTTATTTTTTTTCCCCATTAATTTGCCTTTTTGTGAACTAACACTGCCATTGAGTCACTCATTATGATTTTGCAATTGTGGCCCTTGAGCAGTAATGGGAAAAAGTGTGCCCTGGAGGGCACTTCCAAAACTCCTGGGTATGTCATTCCTGGTAATGCTGCATCAGGCAGTAGACTTAACAGCCACCTAAAAGGCTTTTGTCTGTTTCTAAAATTCCAGGTGATCATACATGATAGATTTTATGCATGGTTTGAGTGCTACTGTCCTAGGGTTTAATTGGGCTTTTAGGGTTTTAAAGGCACCATAGCAACTGGGTGTGTTCTGTGTATCAAACTGAAAAGGCTGTATATTGGAGGGAAGTGAATTTCTGGAACAGTAAGGTGGACTTCTTGGCTTAAAATATATGGTTGTAAGAGAGCTCTGGTTTTGCTTCTTTTACAAATCCATAGGTTATGTTCTTCCTGGCATTTTTCAGGTAGTTTGGAGGAGCTTCAGTAGAGTTGTCACCTTTTCCTGGCAAGTACAGTTAACTACTGCAGAAGATGATAATCAGCCTCCCCTTTACTCCCCCAGCCTTAGGAAACCTTGGATGCAGGTTCCAAAATGAAGTCAGTGCACAGGTGTATTTCTGAGCTTGCAGTTGGCTTTGGCATTTTGCTGCATAGTTCTATAAAGTTGCAAAAGGTTTAAAAGAAAAAAAAAGTAAAATCTGAACCTTATCAGTTTGTGTTGCTTCTGCTGGGACCCACGAGCAGCTGGTGAGGCAGCTGATCAAGTTGATGTTCCAATTCTGACTAGAATTTGGAAGAGCATGTCAGATTAGAACTCAGCCTGAAAACAAATATGTGGTTATAGGGAGCACTTTTGTCATGTACATTATCCCAAAATCTTTTACAGCAAGTGAAATGTTAATAGTTTCCTATTTGCTTTGCAGTCTTCTGATTGTGTGATTATCTATCCTTGTTAAAGGTTCTGCAGTGGGAATGGATGACTGTCTCCATATTTGCTGTGCAATTACTGTAAAGTCACAGGAAAGCCTGCTGAGGGGTCAGTGAGCAGGAGCATTACTGGGAAACTGCGCAGCTGTGGAGCACTTAGAAGCTGAAGACAAATCTTGAAGTGTCTTTTGTGTTCTGAGAGAAGGATGGGAGGCAGTTCTTAGGAACTTTGCACTGAGATCTGAGGCTAAGCAGTGAAGGCAATAAGTGCATTAATCCATGGGGCTGAGAAAAACCTTTCTTTCCTAAGATAACAAAGTTTGACAGGGCAGTTTATCTCCCTTAAGTTTCCCAGGAGGTATGAACACAAAATATGTTGTGCTCAGCCTTTTCTATCACTGTACTAGATAATTTATTTTTAAAGCATCATACCTAGAGAGGTCAGGTTTTTAGCACAAGACTTGCTCCTCTGTTGCTGCTCTGTTCTTGAAAGTGTTTTTCAGATGTGCCTGGTTTATGAGAGGTGCTTCCTCAGAGCAACAGAGGTAAAGAGAAGTTTGGAGTTGCTTGCATTTAAAAGACAAGGCAGTATCTCATCTCTGACCCACAAAACAACATCTACTGGGAAGATGCAGTTGGGGAAGGTTTACACAATTTTTGGACCAATTTACTGCAATCTGAAGCACAAGTTATGTGTTTGTTTAGAGGATGTCCATTTGCAGTACATCATTCTCTCAGTTCTCTTGCTCTGGATCCGACTGGTGGACTGTCCTTAGGGGTGTGGGAACTTCTCACAGGCCACAAAGTCATGCTGAACATTTCCTATTTGAGTTGAACATGTTTGCCTGTCTGTAGCACAAGCTGTCTCAGTTGGCTTTAGCCTTTCCATTCAGGAATGATTGTTTGGGCCATAGGAACAGCTGAAATAGCTGGTTTTCCAGAATATTTTGCTTGAGTTGCCTCTAAAGCCAAAGCCATTGAAGGCTTTTGAATGCAGTGCTTTGGCATGAGCTAATGCAAAGTTAGGGAAAACATGTTAAGCTGGTGGCAGCTGAGGGCTTGTGTCACAGCACTCCATAAAGCAAGGGAGAGGCTTTCCAGAGAGCCCTGTCAGTGGCTGTTTGTGTGCACAGAGGGGGAACTTTGCCCCTGTTGTGTTGCCTGAAGGGAAGCCCCAGCCCTCTAAGCCTCAGCTATACCTGTGAGGCAGGTTCCTCTGCTTTTCCAGCCTCAGTGTTTGTGTGCTTCGTATCTGTCCTGGTTTATGGAGCTCGAGAACCTTCAGAGTAGGAAAATCCTATCACCTTGTTTGAATGGCTTTCATTCAGAGGGAATGGAAGACCTGGGTCAAAATTGAGTTTCTGACTGATTTAAAATCCCTGCTCTCATTCACTTCATTCGAAGCAGTAAGCTGGTATTTATTTGAGATGAAGTTTAAATTTAAACCCCACAATTGTAAATTACTTGGGAAGGGATGTCATTTCGTGCACCCATAATAGTGATAACCTGAATAAAACAATTGCAGGAAACTTATTTCTGGGGGAGAAGCCAAAGGAGGTATTTTAGCCATGGCACTTTTATGATAACTTCTGCAGTTTACTCCTCTTACCAGAAAGATTATGGATTGTTTGACTGGTACAATCAAAACCAGCTGGATTTTTTGGAATTTTAAGGGGTTGTTTTTTTAAAGCATTTTTATAAAAACCCAAGAAGTCCAATTAGTAGAATTCAATTCATAGACATTTAAAAATTAATGGTAAGTTACCTTATAAAATATAGATCACTTGAGACTAAACTAAGAGCAGACATATGGTTTTGATATTTTTTTTTACCTTCAAACACTGGCACGGTGCTGAAGCCAGACAACTTTATTTTTCTGATGCATTATAACCAGCTGCAGATGTTTTAGATGTTATCGCTTCTCAATGGGCTCTGACAAATGTCTCCTGGAAGCCAGCAGCTCTAAATATTACATGCACTGTATTCTGAGGAAATGTTGAAAATCAAGTTTTAGGAATTAAGCGTTCAGTGTCTGAATCAAGAAAATTTACTTTCTGTCTTTCTCAGGGGATTTGCTAGCTGAAAACATTCTCTTGTGAGACAGGCACAGATGTTAGGCAAGACACACATGGAGACTGGAACAAATATTGCCACAGATGGTCTTGCACGGTGTATTATTTACTGGTCTTCTATTACTAATACTGAAAGGTGGACACTTGAAAAGGTACTTCAATATATAGCTAAGTGCTGACCTGAAATTTGTAACAGGTGTGCAACTATTCAGCATTAAGGGGGGAAAAAAATTTGAAGTATGTATTAAAACATATGGAAGTGTTGTGTTTTGTGCATCAGTGACCACAGCATAGCCCTCTTCTACAGAAACTTTTGTGATATTTCGGTTGATCTGTTAAGGATTAAAGTAAATAGTTTTAAGTAAAGATTTTTTTTTTGTGCTTTTTGTCTTTACTGCATAGCTTTGAATCACCCAGAAGGACATCTTCGCATATATATGAGATACAAAATGTTTCTTGCATGTCAAATGTATGGCTTTGGGGACGAGAGGGACTATATGATTATTGACATGGGAATTGCATCAGATGTCCTTGACTTCCAAAATTCAGACAGCTTGATTCATCACTGCATAAACGAATCACTCATTTTTCCATGCCCTGATAGAGAGAGAGTGGGAAAATATCCGTGCTTTGCTGCAGACACCGCATTAACATTTGATTCCGTGGGCAGCACTGTGAGTTCTGTCTGGTCAGTGCAGGAGGAGAGGAAGGAAGGAGGTGTCCTCAGGGGACAGGCTGGGTGCCTAAAGGCTGTGTGCTCAAAACTGGGGAGTGGAAATACCCCTGTAGGCAGGAATGTGCCAAACAGGCTCTGCATCTCTAAGGCTTGTTTATATGTTAGCAGTTCATCACGTAGTGGTGGTCCTAATAGTTTGAAAGTGTTGGGAGCTTTACCAAAAATCTTTATAGAGTTTCAGAGGAAGATGGGGATTGCTGAAATGTTATCAGTAGTTCCTTTTGAGCAAGGACTGTTTTGGTATTTCAGAACAAGGTACCTTTTGTATATATGAAAAGTTAATGATACATCCAGTTTGTACCACACAGAGTAACCAAAGGGAATCTCTTTGCCTGTCTGCCTTGCTCCAGCTTTGGTCCGGTTTAAATATAAGCCAGCTTGTGCTCACTGTAATCCCTTGAGTCTGCCTGGCACTGGGGAGTGATTCCAAGAGCAGATTAGGGATGGCAAACATCAATGGGTACCTGCATGAGCAGGGACCCACATGCCTTGCTTGGAGGGACGTGGCACAGTGCCCTGCAGAGGGGGAGCAGAGCCGAGCAAATGCAAGTCTAATGATTTGGATTTTGCTATTCCACACTAGTGTTTAAAACTGCTTAGATGTAATCCTCCCAGCAAATCTCCCCTTGCTCAGAGATGGTGGACTTTTGCTGCTGCACACTGATTTTTAAGCATGAACTAGTTACATCGAATTCTTGTGCAGCTGAACAAAGGCTCTCACTGGTGCCTGGCAAAGAGGGGAAGTTTTCATGTTTGATTCTGTTTGTACAGGGGCATAAAATGGGTCTTTGTATCGACTTGCTATAACAAATGAAACGTTCAAAGGTTTGGTTTGATATTTGCCAGTTGTGTAGTGACTCTGGGAAACTTATATATCAAATATTTGGCAGGGAGGAGGAATGCTGTTGCTTGTGTTTAGGTAGACATGTTTTCTTGGCTTATAAATTATTACTAAGAAAGTTTACATTGAAGGTTGATATTCATGATAGAAATCTTTTCTTAGCGGTTGTCACCTGAGCCTCAAAGAAGTTGCTTTTCCCCAGTCACCCAGGATGTTTCCACTATCTCTAGAGCTTACTCTGGTTTCTTGACATGATTTCATCAGGAAAAAATCTCAAAGCTACTGTGTGCCCCTCGGCTCAGCTGTCTGAGTGTACTTATGCTCAGAGGTCCCTTCTCTGTAGTGTGTATGGAGTGTGAAGTCCTCTCAGCTCTGATTAAAAGAGAAGCCACAGTTCATTTTGTGAAACATCAATCAAAAGCACACAGTATTTTTATGCAGCACTCCCGAGATTGATCTGAATACTTTGAAATCTGTAGAAGCAATGAACTTTGGCTTGCATCATCTTAGGGAAAAGAAAATGATCCTACCTTTGATGGAAACTAGCAGAAAGTTGGCTTCTGTTTAACCTGACGGAATTTGGGGTGGTTTCTCATCCCTGTGGTCTAAGTGGAATATCTTGGCTTGGTTGGAACAACTACTGCTTTTTTAAAAGGCATTTTAAGGATTTTTGGATCTTTGAGTATTTGATTTTCCCCTGTTACCACCAAGTACTATAGTTTCTTCATACTTTCCCCTCTTGGATGGAGCATTTAGCTTACCACGGTGAGAACTGATATGTAAAGTGTTCCAGCAGGTCAGAAGAATTCTCACAGAGGGTGGAGGATTAAGTCATGAAGTCTTTTATAACTACATGAGCATTGGGTTGGTTTTGGGTTGTTTTGTTCTTTAGTTTCTCATGTGATGACCTTTCTGAAGCTTGCAAAGATTGCTTAAATAGAACAGTGTTGCTGTGGAGTTGTTGTTTAATTGGGATCCTCTTTGGCTGTCACTAAGATTAAAATGTTAACATGGGCTTGATGCAGTTCTGGAAAGTAAAGCAAGTGTCTGTTTAAATTTTTATATGGGGAAGGTGGTTTAAATTACAACAACTAATTAGACTCAACTGTTTGGAGATGTTAAAATAGGTGTTCTAAGCAGCCAAAAATGTGTGGAATTTCCCACCTACTGGTAAATATTTATTTATTCCTTTAAGGCTTGCACTGAGGTTTCCGTTCTGTTTTTACAGAAGCAGCCTTCTGCTTTAGAAGGTTTCTAACCTCTTTGGTTTGAAAGTTAGGGGGAAGTGGTGCTTGATACATGTTCCTGTATGAGAGAGTATGAAAGTGTGAACTCGAGTTTGAGTGGTAGAGATGGCAGGAAGAATAGTAGATGAATTGCCTGAATATGCTCTGCTGCCTGGCATATAAGGATCCAGCAACCCGGATGTGTTAAGGAGGGTTTTGACAGAGGTTGTGCCAGCAACAGAGGCAATTTGATGATCTTGCCCCCATTTTCCAGCCTACTTTCCTCTCCATTGTGCTGGTACAGCCCTGGAAGGGGGCTTACTGTAAACTAGATCCATGCGATGAGCTGGATTTGAGACGAGAAAAAAGCCTGTTAATTGAGCTTTGCTCCCAAAGATGATGAGTACAGAATAATGGTGTAATTCAGCAAACTGGTTTTGATGAGCTATGTAGAGCAAAAATGCTGTTGGTCTTACCTCTTCAAAGAATTTGCAAGGATTTAGTTCAGACCATGGACAAAAGTGTCAGGATTTATCAGTCTAAGATTAGCTTTACTTGAAAGTACACATCAGCCTTGATTTTATTTTGTTAAGCGAATTGGAGAATAATTCCACTAAATTGCATGTATTAAGAATCTTATTTTTTACTTTTTGTCAAGATTGTCATCTTGTTGTTGCAGTAAGTGTTATGGTCCTTCCTCCTTTTAATGTAATTTGTGAAAATCCAGTCCTACATGGGCTCTTCTAAGCAGCTGTCCTAAATGGGATTACTGAAACATTGACATTTATCTGAGCTTTTTACTTTTATAATTCATAATAAGCAACTGCTCTGGCTTATGCTTTTTGGGATGGTGAACTTGTCTTGCCTTTTTGCATGGTGGTAAATTTATGGAAATACATAAATATTTCCTAATCTGGGACCATCATATGGACACTTAAATCTTGAAGTCTCTTTGCTTACTTCAAGTTTCAAGAGATGTTCTTAGAAATAAAAAAAGACTAGTTCACTTCACGTGTGGCCCCTGGAGTATTTTATGACATGAGGCATGGGAAAATAGGTCTAGTTGAAGTAATCTGTGAGGAGATACTGAGAGAAGTAAATTCTTGAGGAGGGGTCAAAGTATTTCATTGCTCTGTATGCATGGTGAAGTGAATTTAGAGGCATCTGAAAGACCACTCTGGTTGGCAACTTGCTGTGAAATACCAAGGCTGACTTTTAGTAAGTGTTAGACATGAATTATGAAGTGATCTGAGTCCATATTCAGTGTGCATCTCTTAATAGCATAAAATTATTCAAAGTTGAGTTGTTTCCATGCATTAAATAGCTGGCATATTTATGATTATCTCGCCTTTCTAGCAAAGGTGGTAACTTCCACATCTAGTATTTTGCTTGCACTTTCAGAAAGCAATTGCTTTTTTTTATATATATATATTGCCTTAAAATATGTAGCTTGTCTTGCATGTGCTGACACCCAAAACTAGAAGTATATGTATTTAATGGATTTAGCTTGGGAATTCAGGCTGAATTCTTGGGCAATGTGGCATCATGTTTTCATGATCTCATGGGCAGAGATTGCTTACAGGGTTAGGTGTGGCTCACTGTGGTTTGGGCTAAATGATTTGCCTAGTTATTATTACTAGTTTGGTAAACAGTGTGGTGCTTTTTTTTCCTGAAGCTTGGCAACCAGCCTTCCTCTTGTGGTTCCACTTTCACTTAAAAAGCCATCTTTCCCACCACAGCCTGTCTCATCCATGAATCCTTTCCCTGAGAGCAGCACTGCAGAGATGATGTTTTCCACAAGAGGTTAGTTGATTAAATGCTATGACAAATTATTACAGCTACTTGAAAGCAGTTGCCGCTGTCTTTAATTTCACAGTGTCAAGTTACTCTGTCTTAAGTAAGTGCCAAAACTCTCCAGGCTGCCTTTTGTAGAGGTCATTACATGTGGCTCACCTGTAAACACATATCCTCTCCCTTTTGGAGGGGAGAACAGATGTTTCTGCCTCTGAAAGATGCTCCAGGCACTTGCTGCAGGGGATGGTCAGCAGGCTGTCAGAAGCACTCTTTATGGGCAGGCTGGTCTTTCACAAGGAGATGTGTTTACAGAGCATGAAATGAACATTTTTGCACAGAGGCAAATAATTGCTTACAACGGAGACTTTAGTAGCAGATTTGAAGCTTGAATGGTTATTAGTAAGGTCAGCTGGAGCACACATGATGTCCATCTCCTGAGCAAAGTCATTCAGAGCTTTTTAGCTGTTTGTTTATGCTGAAAGGTTTTAAGATGTTGTAATGTTCACACCTTGGGCTTGCCACTTTTAATAAAATGATATGATAGGCTGTGTTGCTACATCTGTATGTGTATGGTATGTTTCCTTCAAAATTATTCTTGAATGGAAAACTATCTTTTAACTTGTCCATTATCTTAGTCTTGAATTATTATCTAGTAGTACTCCAGCACTGGCAGGGGTTTTAAGGGACTTTACATGAAGTGTCTGTGCAACAGGCTGTTGTCATGAGCAAAAGGGATCTCTGTGAAAGCTTTCTGTGGTCAGGAGATGGGTCTGAAGGGCAACAGGTCTCGGGTAGTGTTGGCTGTCCCGAGATGCTCTAGTTAATGCTCTCACTCGTCGGGTCAGGGCTCTTTCTTGAGTAGTATGAAAAATTGTTTCCAAAGAATGGCTATTGGCAAAATTAATCAGATTGATTCTTCACTTATGACACAGATCAAGACTTGAACTTCAGTCTTCTATGGTAATAAGACCAGTTCATCATCACTAATTGCATCTCTTCGTTCACGGCAGTTTCTTCAGCCTCCTTACTCCTTCAAGGTGACTTCCCCACTCAACAGATGTGTGTGTCTGACAGAGCGTTTAAAACCACAGAGCCTGAAGTAGATGAACTTCTTGTAAAAGCAATTCTGTTTGATTGCAATTAGCCACATCACAGAATTCAGTAAGTCTGACTGATGTTAACTATGAGTGCTGTCAGACGTCAGAGCAGAGGGGACTCCTCCCTGCACACCACACTTGCAAATGGGGCTTAAGGCTCCAAGTGCTCCATTTTCCAAACATCTGTGCTGCTTTAGGAAGGGGGAAAAAATTACCAACACCACAAATGCCATTCTGAAAACATCTTTAAAATGCTGCATGTTACATCCCTGATTTTCCCATTGTTTTTTTGTAGGATGTCATTCCTGGAAGACAGTGGGCCTTCTTTCTTCATTCACATTGTGCTGAACAGCCTTAATCCTAACCCCTTTCACTAGAGTTATCCATGTCTGTGATGAAAGCCAGGGAATGTGGTCCTTCCAAGAAACATCCAAGCACTGCCTGAATGCTCCCCAGAACAACTGTCCTTGAGTTCTGGGAACACAGCAAATCTAGGATACAGGTTGTGTCTCTCTCCCTGCTGCCATTGAAAGCAGGTTCTAAAATAGTTTATGCTCCTTCTGTACAAGACTGAGCAGAGATTCACCTTCAGAATTCCTCCAAATGGAGCTCAGTGTTCTGCACAGTGTGTGAGCTGAGCAGCAGCACTGTTTTCTCAGTGCTGTTTTTGCCACGAGGTGTTACACCGTAAATTTTCAAAGGACACCAGAGAGATTGTACATTCAGTGAATTACTCAGACACTCTGTAACACGACCTGCTAATAGCCTGCCCTCTTTGAAAGAGTCCCAGTAGTGTGAGCTTAATTCTTTTTTCCTGTTTAATGAGACTTGGTAGAACAAACACCTAAGCAAATATGAGAAGTTTGTATCAGTCATTCTCTGCTGCATCTCATGTATAACCATGTGTTTTATTTCTTTATTGATTATTCTTTGTTTTGTCAATGCTTAAGCAGTATTTTTTCAATACAAAGTAAGGCCCATAAAATACTAGATATAACACATTCAAGTCAAATTTGGTGATTCTTTATTGTGGTATGAGAAGCTACAAAAACTGTTTCAGAGAATGCACTGCTGTACAGCAATTTTTCTCAGTCCCATGGAGCTTCATTATAGCGAGGTCAGACTCTGTGCTGTAGAGAAGAGAATTTATATTTTATCATAGGGCTAACTGCTACACTCTTGTAATGACCCTGAAGGACAGTAAATGTTCTAAATAATTCAGTTTCTTTGGAATATCATTCTACTGTGCTATAACAGCTAGAATATATCTAGGAATATAGACAATATTGTGGTATATTTTCATGTGATGCCTAAGGTATACTCATGAGTTGTTTGCCTGCCATAGCCCTGTCCAGAAAGTGGATGGTGAAGGTTTTTGGAATTGAGTGTTTTCAGTGTACTCTCAAGGGAAAGACCTCCCTTAAGATCCTTGTGGTGAAATGAGACTCCTCAAAGTCTAATTGCATGCTGGCCCAAGATGGACTGTATTAATTTCTCATGTAGTTGAAGAGCCTCTTCCATAATTTTGCATTGTAATTTTAATGTCTTGTCTTTCTATTTTCTTCTATGCTATTTGTAATACCTGCCCTTCCTTTTTGCCCAGTCATCTCTGCCCTCATCAGCACCCATTATTTTGCATTTTTCTCTGTGTTGTTTCTGTAAATATCGAATTATGAAATTTGCTTTTTTCAAACAGGAGGACACACATTCATACAGCCATGATGACAGAACAGCTGCATTAAAAAAAATCATTGAAGTCTTGCATTTGCACAGCTAATGCCTTCTTTACTCACCCTTTGAATTGCATCCCAAATTTTTGATGCGCTTTTTTTGTGGTCAGGACTGCTTTTGAATTTTAATCCCATTCTCCAGTTAGCAACATCAGCAGATTTAACAAGCCTGCTTTCCCTTCTAGTATTGAAATCGATAGGTAATTTTACAGGGTCTTCAAAGATTCTGGCAAAGATCATTTTGACACATGACCTGAATGTTTGCGTGGGAATGTATAAGTTTTGATTAGATTTGAGTGAATTCTGATTTGGTTATTAACAGTAACAAGATTCAGTATGCTTGGTTTTACGTCCCCAAGTGATGCATCTCTTTTCTCTCCTGTCTGCCCACTTGTTACCTGTTGCAGAAAGAAGCTGCTTGTTTCTTCATTTTTAATCCTGACACTGCTGTAGTTAGTAGCTGTTTGTCACTTTTAAGGAGACACCCAAAAGTGATTTGTCACCTTTTAGACATGTGCAATGTTTTGGTATCTGCATCCCCAGCTCTGCTCTTTGTCAATTCCTCAGAAGTGTTCATTATCTTTCAGTTATTGAAAATATCATCTGCCTTCCACAGTCGCCCTGCCACTGTCAACCAGCTTCTTCCCAGGCCCAACCCGTTTATTTTTCCAGTTTCTGTTTTTCCCTATTGCACTTGAATCAGGCTTGGTGTGTCCTCTTGCTGTGCTGGCACCTGGAGCAATCTGGTGGTTTCTTGCCACATTACAGCTTGCAGCTACCCCTGTGAGGTGGTGATCACTATTGGAGAGCATCTCTAGGAGGGACCAAAGTGCCTACACAGGGTCCAGCCTCTAGGTTCAGCATTCCAGTGTGGATTGCTTGATCTTTTCCTTGCCTTGGGTCAGCCTCATCTCACCCCACACTGGAGGCGTGGACCATTAAAAGCCTTGGATGGCCTAAGGTGTGGGATGTTCACAATTTCGTGCTGTACTTGGAAGGAGCAGAGGGAGGCCTTGTGAGCAGCTTGCCTGGGAGAGAAGAATTAAACCCTGGGAGGTGTGATCAGATGGCACATACGGAGCTCAGGAGTGCTGCAGGGAGTTCTGCCAGGGCTTTCCTCGTGGAGGGAGGAGTGGGGAAAGGCTGGTAGGAGCTCTCTCACTGGGTCTGTGTACTTGGCACTTCAGCTTTTAACTGTTGAGAAGTCTTTAAACATTACTGTAAATTCAAGTTATTTTTAAGGTGCCCAGAACTTTCCATGGGATAACCTTCCCCATATGGTTCATGGTGGGTTTTTAGTGTGATATGTGTGTTCTTCGAGTCTCCTTTGCCAACCCATCAGTGGTGCCTTAGTTTCCTCAAGAAGTTGAAGACTTCTTGTCTTCAAAATTTGGGATTTTTGTGCTCAGCTTTTTTTTTCCCAATGGATTAAGCAGCTTGTCCTTGGTCTCAAGGAGCAGCTCGTGCTTCCTGATGAGAAGAACTGCTTACAGGAATACTGTGGCAGTACAAGAGTCTCCTACAGGTACTGCCCAGCATCTCTGCACTGTGTGAGCATCAGGACAGCCCCTCACCATCCTGTGTGCTGATCCAAACAAAGCACAAGGGCATCAGATGAACTGACAACATAAGCATGGAAACTGCTGGTAGCATGGATCAGATTTTTCTTTGAGTAACTGGGGTAATAGCAATAACTCTGATTTTAAGAGTGTGATAAACCTGGTATAGATCTGTGCATTTGCTGGGTGCAACATATTAGTTGCCTGAGCAGCAGTTAAATAATTTTTTGGGAAGAAGAGGCGTGTTAAATGTTGCTTTTTAGTGCTGATGTTTTCAATTTAATGTAGCAGTAGATGATGTGACATCCTCTGGTTTGGAGTCTGACTTTTCCACAGGTGACATCACATTCTTAGTCAGATTGACCTCACTTTCACATATCTGGTAGGAGATATGTCATTAGTTTTACGTGTAGCTCCTGATGAATAAGGGCTCAAAAACTTAAAAGAAAAAAAAAAAAGCTAGAATACAGGGGTTTTTTTCCCCCAGTATCTTTTAAAATTCAGTTGGGAAGAAACAGTTTCTAAGCTTAATATGCAGCTTGCTGTGGGAAGCACTGCCTGCTGACATAAACCACAATCTCAGTACCTGGAACACAACGAAATGGCAGTTATGGGTTTTATTCCAGTTTTTCAGGCATATCTGTCACATAGGTTCAGTATGGATTAAATATAGTTTTCCATAGCGGTGAATGTTGAAATGTTTTTTAACTTTTTGGAGATTTCAGAAGAGTGGTATTAACTCTTCTGAAGCCAGTGTACTCTGCATGCTGGCAAATCATTGCCCCTCACCAGGCATTGAACTTCCATAATGCATCCTTGAATTTTGTTTGTGCAGGTTTGGCATCAGCCCAATTTCTGTGAAGAAAGGTAAATACCTGGCCTATGCTGTCAGCTGCTGCAGCTCTGCGAGGCTTAGGGAGGCCTTGTGGGGCTCTGCTGGTTTTTCCAGGCAAAATCCAGGGCATTTCTGTTTACTATTATGGACTGTAACTGTTGGCAAGCTTTCAAACTGCTTTGCTCATCTTACCTCAGAAAACCTGTTTAGTGCAGTCTTGCCTGTGCCTTTGTCACAAAGTGCAAAGCATCCTGGTAGAATACTTTGCACATTGGTAAGTTCCAAAATTGAGTGGTTTTCTCTTGAAATGTCTGTTTCTGTGGAAAGTACTTCTTCCTTTTTATGTCTAGCAGGTAGATTTTGTCCTGTCCTTGCTTCAGAGATTGTTGGAACATTAGCAGCAGTATGTTTTGTACTCGTTTTTTTTAATATCAATTATACCAGTTTATACCAGAACTTGCACCAGAACTGGTACCCCACCAGGCTGATGCCCCTTTATAAAAAACACAGTTTGCCATAGTTCTTTCATCATTGAAATAGTTATAAATGCTGTAAATTGTTTGTAAACTGAACAAAGTCAAATTTGCAGTCACATGTCTGCCAGGTCCACCTGCTCCAGCCCAAGCTGTCATCTTGTATTGGTTGAGTGCTGTGAATTTCACCTCTGTGTAGTATTTTTGTAGTATTTATATCCTGGAGGATATATGGGATGTTCATTTGGTGTATCTTTAATGAGATTTCTGCTAGTATAATGCAGAGTTTGCCTCTGTGTTTGTGTATAATGTATTTGGAAGTCGTGTTCATCTGAGCAGTCCTTGATTGGCTTAACATTCCTATAATCTGATCTGGAGTTTATAGCTGGGAGTACAGGGAAATCATCAAAATGATAGAATTAATAGGTTTTGTATCCTGCATTTTTATTAAATCTTAATGCAATTATTCAAGTATTTCTCCATATGCGGCATAATCTGCCAGTCTTACTGGTAAGTCAGATTGCAGACTCAGTGCTCTGAAGTGTGTCCTTGTAGGAAGCAAACAGCTTGTGTTGAGTGAAGTGTGGATTTCTGCAGACGTGCAGGGTTCTGCTTCAAATGCCCACTTCTCGAACTGATCTTCAAACCAGATCACTCACTCTTTCTGTGAATATAAGGCTGGTTTTATTTAATACAGCTTCAGCGGGCACTAAATTTCATGCTCATAGCTTCTGCCAGCAGTTGCTGTCCAAAACCAGCTCTTGGACATGTGATAAAACCCTACATGTATGTTTGTTCCTTGGGAGAGCTCATCTAGTTTTAAGTTTCCAGAAAGCTGTAGAGCAGAAAGGGAAGGTGGGAGGGGTGGGAAGTCTATGATCTTATTTGGAATGGCAGTTCAGGGATTACTTTTGTCAACATCTTCATTCTGTGTTGTCCAAGCCTCCCCTGGCTGTTGTACCTCAAGGGAAGGGGAGTAATGGGCTGCTCCCATCTTGGCCATAGGGTAGCCCAGGGCATGATGTTGTCTTTGGCAATTTTATAGTGTGCTCCTGTATCTTACAGCAAGGTCAAAGAAATGTTCTTACTGCTTGAGGGGGAAAACAAGGAGGTTTCTGATACAACCAGATGCCTGCAGGAGCTTATTCCACAGTGTTGAGCAGATCCCTGAGACAGGCTGCAGTGGGAAATGGAGCAGTTCTGTAGGTGAGGAGGGCTGTAAACGCTGTATTGAACAGAAAAGATGAGAAAGCTGTTGTGAGCAAACAAAGCTAAAACTAGACCAGCTGGGGTTTTAGTGGCTGAAACTGCTGTGCTGTCACAAGGTGTGCTAAAATTCGGGGAAGAACTCGCTGCTTGGTGCCCTGTGCTGACTTTGGAAGGAGCTGTGCAGCTGCAGGCCTGGGTTGAATTAACCAAACAATAAGTTCAGAACAGCAAACATTGCAAGACTGTAATATTGTTTCTGAAGGTAAGTGAAGAGCAAAGTGTGAGGTGTTGGGTAGAGAGAGATGACTAAGCTGGATGTCATATCACTGTCCTCAGCTGATGTCTTCAAACTTTAATTGACTGATGAACCAGGACTTTTTGCTAGACGAAATTTGGTTGTGCTAAGGGATTTTCAGCAATTGAGGCTGAATAAATCATGTTAACTGAAGGAATTTCATGCCCATGGGGTTGGGGAGGAGGAACAGTTCAAACAGGTACTATTCTAGCCCTTGACACAGAAAGCTTTCTGTGCTAAAAAGCAGAGTCAGCTCCTAAAATTGGGTAATGCTTAAGCAGCAGGCTGTCCCATCCACCAAGGAGGTGGATGCCTGGTTTTCTGCAAGGAGCATGTTTGTCTAAGAGCTCCACAGTTCCCAAGTGTCCCTGGGTGCTCTGCAGAAGAGGCTCTGCTTCGTGCCTGTGTGCACTGCTCCCTTCGTGGCTCTGGTTTAGCTGGGCTGTCATTCACTGACACAGGGTCAGGTCTGATCCAGGAGTGCCCACAGGATTTGGGGCTCTGCTTCTGAAGGAATCAGGAAGCACAGCTTTCTCAAAAGCAAAGCACAAATCCGAGTTTCCGTATTCCTGGTGTTTCAGGTGAGAAAGAACACGGTGGCCAAATGGTAGCATCATGCAGGAAACTTTGCCTGGTTCAAACCTGTTGCTTGGGTCTGAGTCACAACTCAACTGTGAAAGATGAACTTGGCTTTTTTGTCTTTGAGAGCACTTAAACATTCTGCACAATGTGCTGCCATTGAGTCCTGTGTTGCCTTTTAATAGTTCCTGAAATGTTGAGGGTATGGATTATGTTAATGTACCTTTTAAATTTTTTATGGACTGAAATAGCTTCAAAAATTAACCTTTTGAAAACACTTGGGTGGATCACATGACAGGCTTTTAGCAGCTTTTTTTTTTTCCCTAGTAGTATGCTTCCTCCTATTCCAGTAAATGAGGAACTTTGATTGACTGAGGTTATGCTCAGCTTCCTGACCCAGGACCAGCCTCCAGCTGATGTTGGTGATATTTTTATTTTTCATTAGCTCTTATGAACGTCTCAGCTGTTTTCATGTCAGTACAAAGGATGGAGGCTGTTTGTGCTGTGCAAGTGTTGTACCAGTTTGTTGTTCAACACATGTTAATAGAGCTCTGACAAACAAACAGATAAATTTATTTCTTCATGGTGCAATAACACTTGATATCTATTTATTTATGAAAGGGTTACCTGCATTTAGTGTATGTGGTCCCACGATGGTTGAAACCTGAGCTTCTTGCTGCAGTGAGAGAGGGGATTCCTCTTGTTTCTGCCAGACATGGCTTCTCTCACATTTGGCCTCACATACAGCCTGGGTACTGCAGGTTTTGGAAGACTGGAGAGAATCTGACTATAGATGTTTCCTATTTCTGCTTTGCCATGTCACAGATTGTGACAACTAGAGTGTACCCAAGTGTGTACTCTTGAGTGTTCCACTGAGTTCACCTCAGGTTGCAAGTTCCTTTAGTAAACAGAGGAATGGCTTCTATTTGCTCTCCCTTTCACTGTTGTTTTTCTTGAATTGTTTTGTCATCTTCAACATCTTGTTGTAAGATAGAAGTGCAAGACAGACTTGCTGAGGTGCTGGGATAAATGAAGAGGCCTAGGATGGAACAGATGCTCTCTTTAACACTGTCTCCAAAGATCAAAGCTTCTTGGGTCTGATCATAGCTCCTTGTTTCAAAAGAAAATAATAAATCAGCAAAGGAAGTGTTTGAACAGGGTTTGAGATCTGTACAGCATCGTGATTTGCGTATCTGCTTCAGCAAATCTTTTTTCCTCATGTGTAGAAAACTCTTGGCTTATGTCTCCCTCCACACATTTTTTTTTGGCTGGAGCCAGGCACACTAAATAGTGATTAAACAAAAAATTAAAATTCCATTTTTGTGCATTTGGCATTTGAATGCTGATCAATTGCTTTGGCGGTGCGTTAAGTAACAGCGTGGTAGACAACAGAAGGGGCTTATTTACAGCAATCTGTCTAAATCCATTTTCAATGTATTGCTTAATATGCCTTTCTACTTTAGTTCATTTTCAGTTTTTAAAAAATGAAGGCTTGCAACAAGCAAGAGAACAGTTTAAGATATTGCTGCAGAAGTAATCACTCCTTAGTGGTAAACAACATCCAGTTCTTAAGAAAAAGAAAATGTGCTTGAGCTGCAATAGAACTTAGGGGCTTGTTGTAGGAGGTAATGGATGGAATTCAATGGCTTGTGCACTTGCATAGCCTGAGTAGATGATCATAATGAAGCCTTCATGCTTTGAAATGTGCTTTTTTGCGTGTTGCTTACAATTGACCATTTTAAAAAAACAATGATATTTTTGCAAAATGGGAGACTAATGTAGAGCAAAACAGAAAATTGCTGGCCCCTTTTATAGGGACAGAAATCCAGATCCAAAATGTCAATTTACCCTAACCATGTAGCATCGACAGCTGCAATGGTCAAACAATGGTTTCTGCTTTCCACAGTTAAAATGCAGATAAGGGGGAGTGTGCTGGTGGGTTTGGACAAAAATGTTTTGCCTTCTGTCATGCAGTTAAAATTAATGGAAAATTAGGATAAGAGTGAAGATTGCGATGAAATACAGCATTACACATATGACATAGCTCCCCATAAATGAGATGCTTGTTTAATAGTTAAAGCAAAAGTCAGTCCTAGGAAACTTGCTGTGTTTTGCAGATTGCTTCAATATCACAGTCTAGAGCGTCTGTTGAAGGAGTATCATCAAGTTATGTAATTTGCATAATTGAGTCAAATTCCATGCAGCATCCCTGAAGGAAACCACTAAAAAAAGCAACATTCTGGTCCCTGTGTGCTGTGTCTGGATTTCTAGAGCTCAGACATCTTTTACAAAAATTGGGGAGGGGGGCAGGGGGAAAGGAAAGAAAGGAAAAAAGAAAGAGCTTCCAAAACTGCATCAAGGTCAGCAACCTGCCCGTTCTCCCAAGGAGAGGGACTTTGAGGATGTATGTGCACATCTTCCCTCTGCCCGTGATGGCATCGTGCCTGCAGCCTTACACACTGCTCTGCTAATAGTGATGACATGAGCCTGAAATCTGCACTTGGGGAGGGGAGGCAGTGTTTTAGCATTCACACTGACTTTTTTTGGTAGTCTGCTGAAATTAGGTTGGTCTTGAAAGTGTGGTTCTTAAGAAACACGATGCTAATCAGGCTGCTGCAGCTACACCTTTGGGGCTGCATGGATCGTGGGGGCTGGCAAGGTCATTGAAGCAAAGACATTCATATTCATTTTCTAGCACTGAAAGTCACTTCAAAATTAATATTTAGACATTGTTGACAGAACTTGTCAGTGACTCAGCAGACTTTTCAGTTGTGGTGTTTTAATAGTGACCTGCAAAACCAATGTAAATGTCTTATGTTTGCTTGCAAGGGGATACTGTTAGAAATATTCCAACCTTTTAACATTTACCCAGGTTGAATTAAATTTAATGGAGGATTTCTGAGTTGGATTGGCTAATGTAACTTCTCTGACCAAGACAAAAAAGCTCCAGAATGCAGGATGTCTGCCATTACCATCTGTAACCATGTGTACCCTTCAGGATTCTAAAAGCTGCTTGGAGAGCTATGTCGATCCAACAGAGGTTCATGGGTTTTTGTCTTGTGTAAATCTGTTTTGGTGTTAGATGTGCAGGGCAGTAACATGTCGAGCACTGCAGGCAGAGGAACAGATAGTGGCTCACCCTGCACAGTCCTCCTTTTACTTTGCCAATACCAACCTGTGGAAAGGTTGAACCTTGTAAGTCTCCAAGACTGAGAGCTGTACAGAGCCTGTTCCCCAGGACTTAAGGATCGATAACTCCTATTCCATCTACTTCTGAAGTCCAGCACTACAGTTTGGAAAGGTCTGAATAACTGGTGTATGTACTTCATGCTTTTCCCTCTTGCCTAATTTAAAGTTTACAAATTGCTGACATGTGTGGCCTTGACATGGTTACCTTGACCCAGCTCAAAGATGTTTTTGTATATGAATTTGTCTCAGACTGAGAGAAGTAATGCATCTACCTACTTGACTTTCTGCTGTCCTCCTACCTGGTTTGTACTGTGTATAATACAGTGGCAGTCTCTCTGATTTTTTTCTTTTTTTCCCCCCTTATTTTAAGAGCCCTGGAGGATGATATGCTGCTGCCTGTTCTAACTCAGCATTGCAGGGTTTAAATTGCTTGCATTAGGTTGTTGCTTGCTCTGAGGATGTTTACATGCACATTGCTGACCTCTCTGAAGAATGGCTCGAAGCTGTGCTGAAAATTTACTTCCCTGTTCACATTATCCTACACTGAGAGCACAAACACAAGGATCACTCCAGCCCAGAGCCCGGGGGTGCTTACACTGAGAAGGGATGGCTGGAACTGCTTTTTAATGGCTTTTAGGCTGCTGCTTGGCCAGATGAGCATTGTCTGTGTAGTGGTGAGAGAGGCCCCTCCTGAAACAGCTCCTAGCCCAGTGGTGTGGCTTCCTCAGAGGATGCTGGAGATACTGCTGTGAGTCCTTTGGGGTGTATTTCAAACTTTTCTCCCTTGTCCTGAGAGCTGTGTGGAGGACAGCTCAAGATCTTTCCAGTGAGTGTATTTCAAAAGAAGTGTCATGGTTTTACCCCAGCTGGCAGCTCAGCCCCACAGTAGGATGGGGGAATCAGAAGAGTGCAAGGGACAAAACTCATGGATTGGGATACAGACAGTTTAATGGGCAAAGCAAAACAAATCAGGGAATCCACTCACCACTTCCCATGGGCAGACAGGTGTTCAGGCATCCCCAGGAAAGTAGGGGACATAAATGCCATCTCTCTGAGCAACCCCTGCTTCCTTCTCTGAGCTTTATGTACTGAGTATGACACCATAGGGTCTGGGATATCCCTGTGGTCATTTGGGGTCAGCTGTCCTGGCTGTGTCCTCTCCCAACTTTCCATGCACCTCCAGCCTCCCTGCTGAGGGAGGAAGAGCAGGAAAGGCCTTGACTCTGTGTAAGCCCCACTGAGTGGTAAGGAAAACATCCCTGAATTGTCAGTGCTGCTTCCTGCACAAATCCAAGTCACAGCCCCAGCTATTATGAAGAAAATTAACTCAGCCCCAGCCAAAACCAGCACAGAGAGCTGGTCCCCCCACAGGGACTGGAGCAGTGGGTGAGCATCTTCTAAGGGATGTCCTCAGACCAGAGTTCAGAGGGGAGTGTCTGTGCAATTCTAGTTTAAGTTGCCTGAGTCCCAAGAAGAGATGGGATTTAGCAGTGCCCTCTTAGGCAGCTTGGAGGTTTTTTTGCTGGTGGGTCTCAGTTTTTTTCTTTCTCCAGGGTGCTTGACTTTTCTGGTCACTTTGTAGGGGCTTGGCATGGGATGTTGGGTTACCATGTGCACAGTGGGTGTTGTGAGGCTCAGAGTCACACTGTGTGTTCCTCCTTTTGGATCTAGTCCCTGGACACTCTGGCAGTGCTCTCCTCTGCAGTGGTGAGTGGGGTTTCCAGAGTAACTGCTGGTAAGGAATTTTCTTGTGTTGAATTTCAGCAAAAGGCAGAAGGGACAGTGACATTGTAAGCGATTCTCCTGGTGTGCACATTCAGTCCAGAGTGCTATAAACGAGAGAAAAGAGACTTAAAATACTGAGGTTTCAGACTTGCCAGTTGTTCTTGTGACCAGTATGACACTTGTGCACAAGCCCAGTGCTCAGAAAGTTGGAAAACTCTCCTGGCAAGGAGATGCTCTGGTCTGTGAGAGTTTCTCAGGGCTTTTCCTGGCAGGGGAGCGTCCTGGAGAGAAGACTGGCCAGAGAGCAGACCTGGCAAAGAATGGTTCTTGCAAAACAAGGCAAATATTTCCCAAAACAGCAGTGTGCTCTGTGGGTTATTTAGTGAGGATGATTAGAAGGGGTGGCATGTTGTCCAAACAATTGGAAACCACTGTGGTGTCCAGACGAGTAGGTGTGCTGGACTGTTTCAGTGGCACAGGGTGGCTGCTTCATGATGCTGAAAATTTGATTTGACACTAAAAATAGTCAAACTGACACTGCTTCTTTCTGTCACACAGCTGTCACTCAGACCTGCTCACATTAGCAGGCACGAGCTAGTGAAAGTCAGGTAGATTTTGTGCAAGTTGGCCATGTGAATTTTGGGTCAGGGGGAGCAATAAGTAGATGCTGATGGGTTTGCCTGGCCCGTGCCCACACTGCCCTGGCTCATCACACCCCAAGGGAGCATCTCAAACCACCTCTGCTCCCACCCACTGCACAAAAGCAGCAGTAACCTTTTGAGGTGAAGCAAACATCAGGTTTCTGGATGGTGTAAGTTTTTCAGGGTGCTCTGTGATTGTGGTGGTGGCACAGCTTGATCTGCATTTTCCCAAAGTGCTGTTGCCCACTGTGTTCAATGTGCCCTCTCTTGCCTCTTTGGTTCCTGGATCACACATCTTGACACTTAAAAGTACTTTTGCATTATCAGCAGGTAGGAATCCACAGGAGAGCAGTGGTGTTTAGTGGCACAGCTGGAAAACCACAAGGCAGGTTAAACAATTTAGTTTTACATTTATGTTTGGCGAGTTCAGGTGAGCCCTTCCATGACAGAATGGTGTGCTTCTTCACACTGCTCTGCTGCTCTGGGGCTGCACTTGCCTTCTGCTTGGTGGGAATCAGTGAGGCTTTTGCAGTGCCTCTTATGAAACCTCTCTTCTTCAAATGTGAGCCCTCAGCCTGTGCAGTCAGAGGTGAGCTGGGGATGTTGGATTACTGGTGATCTTCATTTGCTGACTTGTTTCCAAAGCACCAATGGCTTTTGAATTTTAGGAACAGCATCGTGAAATAGGAGTTCTAATTGGGTTCAGTTCAGGCTCATACCTTGTGTAGAGTTTGCTTTTAAGTTGAGCAGCAAGAGTCTTAATAAATGACCTTTAAAGTCTTATTTTGATTTTATTCAGGTGTAGTAGTGTGCTCATTAATAATGATCCTGCAATAGGTCTCCCATTACATCCTATTTAATTAACAAAAAAGCTGCAAGATGTATTGGATATTTTCAAAATGAAAATGGGAGTTTTTAATAGATTCCCTGATTAAGAAATACTGTTCTGCATACATGATGGTGCCCTGAAAAAATATCACTTAACAGCTATAGATAAAGTACTGTTCTGAGACAAGCAAAACTTGCTTTCTCCCTTACCCATTTCAGGCTAAAAGCCACTTGCTTGTGACTATTTTACCTCAATGAAGATGTTCAGTCTCTTCTTACAGGAAGGGGAGGCTGTTAAGGAAAGGTTGCACGTGTTGTGTATTTAATATAGCCTATCTTTTGTTTAAAAGGCATCATATGTGAGGCAAAAGAAAGACACTTACTTTGTTGATGGACAAAGGAAAAAGGACTGGCATAACAATGAAGCCATAAGGAGGGACTCTGAGCGTGTAGGTAAGTAAGATTGCTATAAAAATGTTTTAATACTGATTGTAATTTAATTTGATTTTATTTGGTAGGCTGAGTATAGAACAACAGAGTCAAGATGTTTTTGACGTGATGCAGCAGTTAAAGCCAGTTAATCTGTTAAAGATTAACTGTATTAATTCCAATTAAATTCCTTTTCCCCCAAGTCCACAATAACCATTTTGAGGTGAAAATGTAGCACTAATATCTTGGTGTTTTATGACAGGTACAGTATTGATTTTTTAAAAAGTTACAAAAAAAAAGTGTGCGTGTACCTCTCCAAGAAATGGGAAGAAGAGGGATAAAAAAATATTCTGGACTATAACACTCCTGCAAACTGAATTCCATAATTCTGGGGTTTGTCTTGCATCACAAATAAGGGCCCATTTTGAACATCACAGCTTTCCACTGGTGTGTCTGCAAGGGCTCTGCTTCTCAGTGCAAAAGCTCAGGTTGTAAATACACAAATCCATCTGTGCTGAAAATTCCAACAGCGCTGATGTATTCAAACCATATGGATTCTTCTTGCTGTGAAACAAAAGGTGTTCTATAGAGCCTCCATGGCATTGCCATGACCCCTCTGTCTGTCTCTGGTGTTAGAAGGAACACTTAACTTCTACAATTTGCACAGCTGAGTGGTTTGTAGCAGAACGACTCATCAGATAAAACTGATAGATTGACTTGGTTGACCTGGTGCTAAATATGACGCAGAGCACAAAACTAAGGAAGAGATTTTCAAAGGACTATAAGGCTCTTTCTTTTTTTTTTGCTATATGGATTAGTTTCTGGCCAATTAAGCACTAATTAGTAGTAATGATGTGTATTTACTTTCTGTCTATCCACAGGAAATGGAGAACAGGGAAAACCTTACCCAATGACTGATGCAGAGCGAGTGGACCAGGCATACAGGGAAAACGGCTTTAATATCTTTGTGAGTGATAAAATTTCTCTGAATCGTTCCCTTCCAGACATCAGACACCCAAAGTGAGTATACTGTTTGCATTTCTACGAGTGAAAGTTTGCAAGCCCTAGATTAACCCATCTGCAGGAGTGTGTTCTTTTTTATTACAGACTCATACCTTTGTTCATCAACTACAATCCTTTTACGGCTGGGTCCTGCTGTCTCCTTAATAAAGAAGAGTGTATAGTAATTGCAGTGGGAAATAGAGGAGACCAAATCTGGGAGAAAAAAGTTCCCCTTTTGATTGCAAAAGACTTAAAATTACCACAAATTTGCAGCCCTGCACAGAAGAGATCTTGAGCTTAACCCAGAGGTGGCTACATCCTTCACCTCTTGGAGCATCATTGTTCAGTTCCTGAGCCCCCTGACAGGGCCAAGAGCTTTTAGCAACTAATAAGGTGGAACTTTTTCTTTCTGCAGTGAAACTGATGTAAATGTCTGACTCAGTTGACAAGTGCCCTAAGAGCAGTCAGGTGATGGCTTTGTCACTGAACATTCTGGCCAGTTGGCCATTAGCTGGAAATGATCATGAAATGCTCAGGAGCAGAAGAAGATGTGAGTAGCTCTACTCAACTATGTATGAAGAGTTTTATCAGATTCATGGATTATTTTCTTGGACATCTTCCTCATAAAAACAGCCTCATCAGGGTTTACAAGTAGAAACTAGTTCCAACTGAATGCTGAGTTTGTCTGGGTTTGGACATTATCCCTTAGGATGGTGTTAAACTGGATTTTGTGCAAACCAGAAGGAGAGTTTTCATTAGCAAAAGTGCTTCAATTAGGACTTAGCCATTGTTTAGACAAAACTGAGAGGCTTTTAAATACTGTATGCAGTTCTTAATCTGAAAGTATTGTTAGACATTTGAATCTAAGCTCATTTTTGTGGTTTTAGCACAAGTTAGTAAATCTGAATTCAACATCTACTTTATTCATGAGACATAATTTCCAGAAGTCGGGTTTTATAATTTGTTAACTGCACAATTGAGATATTACCACTTCAGCAGTCACAGCAAACTAATCAAATAAACTGGCTTGACACCCTTTCTCAATATATACACATAAAACAAAGTAATGAGTATAGCTCATAAATATTTTAGGCATGCAACTGAAATGTTTAGACATAGAGATAAATCAGGTAACTGAAGATCTTTGTGGATCAGCCCATACTCAAGTTCTAGGAAATACAGTCTGACTTTACTAATCTAACTCCTACCTGGCCTCCATTTACAGGGTCTGCCTTGGGCTCTGAGAACTTAAATGTCAGATAATGCCAGTATTTCGCTCTCTGAGGGTTTAATATATTACCTCACATTTCCCATTGTTTTCTGAAATTGCCAACTCAGTGTTGCTAATTCTGCTATTTAAACTTTTTTAAAGTGGGAAGCTTCTAACTCCAGCCCTAGTTAAAATTGCAAAGTGAAGTGTCTGCTTAAGCTGTGATTAATGATGCTGCTGCAGTAGTTTGCTTGTTGCTTGACATATCAGTGTAGCAGGTTGTAATCGTGGGGGCCTCGAGGAGAGGATAAACAGCATGTGCCTAATGGATGCTGGGATTAGCTGGGCAGGGAGCAGGGTTGTGTATAGTGCAGATATGCAGTGAAGGAATTCATGGCTGGAGAGGTCTGCTGTGAATTCACTGTGCCCATTAAAAAAGATATACTTGAAATGGTGTGGTTTGTGTTGCTGTGAAGGTTGATGAGGGCAATTTGTAACAAAGTTAGGCTGAGACCCAGTCATAAAGTCACAAGTGCAAAAAGAGTATTCCAGAAGGAAAGGAGTTGTCTTTTTAGAGCCTTTTACACGCAGTGAGGTAATAGAGACTTTGGAGACGTGCCTGCAAACAGCAGGGAGTGTAAGGAGAAGGTGAACTGGAGAAAAATGCACCATCTGTCTTGTCCTAAACTTTGGGGCCACAGCTGGGATTCTCCCCAACAGCTGGCCTGGGTGGGAAAGGACAAAGAAGCAGCTGATGTGTGGGATGGTTTGTGTGGACTTTTGTATACCAAACAGTGTGTCACCTCTGCTTGCTGTCGATTGTGGGAATCGAGGAGCTGGGGGTTGGCATGTCCTGGATCTGCCTGGTGCACACATACAGTTTTTTGTTTCAACAGTCATGTCTTCCCCGATAACATTTTCTTTAAATGCTTCTGGGGGTTTTAATGCTAAATACTAATTTTGCAGGTCTTGTAAAGCAATTGTAGATGTGGTAGCTGGAGGGAAGCAATTTCTCTCCGTGCTTAATGGTTAAACTTAATAGCTAAAGTTTCCCACTTGTTAAAGTTAGTTAGAAAATGAGAATTCCAGTGTAAGAAGAGTTAGAAAAGATTCAAGGGCTCTTGGTTGATACTGGAACAGAATTAGAGCCAGTAGCTGTCGGAAGAAGGTTATGGTGGCAATGCCAAGGGCTGGATGAAAGCAGTCCATGCAGCTTTAGTTTGCATCTTGCATCTGTGCACTGCAGCCACAGCCTGCAAGTTCTTGGCAGCACCCCAAGACAATTCATTACACCCAGAATAAGCTACTGTCCTCTCTCACAGGCACCAGAGTAACTTCCTGTAGCCACAGATGTATTGAGCTTGTATAACGTAGGTGCATCCTTCTCCCCTCCCTGGGAAAGGTACCAGGGGAAAGCTGGCCCTGCCGGAGGTGCTTTCGTTCCTGTCTGCCCTTCTGGGGATCAGGGAGGGAATTAGTGTGTGTGAGCACTGATTTGTGCAGGCAGGGACAGCCTCACTGGGGGTCTGCAGATCAGCTCTGGTGGCTGTGCAAGAGGTGCAGTGTTGTGGCAGGGCAGGGAGCAGTGTGCCCCCCTCCCCTGCTCGTGGGCAGAGGGCAGCTGGTCCTGCTGGCACTGTCATTCCTACACTCCAGACACCTCCATTCACAGAACCACCTCTGTTTTGCACTGGGCGCGTGGGGTTCCAGGAATGGAATAGATTTTTGACCCCTAATGAACAGCTAAAGGTATTTTTTAACTACAGTTGCTTGTTATGTGGCCTTTGTTACCTGTTTAATGAGGTTCAAACTCCACGTAGGACCATGTGTGCAAGAAAGTAAACACTCTCCTTCATGCCACAATTGGAATTTTCTTTATGAAACTACCTTGAAAATGACCCTATGAGGCAAAAGTGTGTTACCCCTTTTTTAAAATTAATAAAATGAATGCTGTGGGAAAATACCCCAAATTCAAGGGGTCCGTATCTCTGCAGACCAAACCAGCTTTACCCAGGTCCTCTGGTGTTTGTTTCAAACCCAGCCACCTTCAGTTCTGTATGCAGAGCTGATCCCAGTGCCAATCTAGATCCGCTGAAAAATGGGAAAGACAAGATTGGCTGATTAGGAAAATTGAATTGGATAATTGCCCAGCATGACAAAGGAAGCTTTTGGTAGAGGTTGGAGGTTGATCTATTGCGGAGGGAGGTGGATTTCTTTACTGAGCAGTTCTTAGTATGCTTCTGTGTATTGTTCATCATGTCTTGAACTTGTGGGACTGTTTAGGGAAGGTGGTGTCACAAAATCCTTGCTTTCTGCACATTTTGTTTAAAAATTTTGGATGACAGTTATACATGTGATTAGAGTGCTCTGCTTCTCTGGAAACTGGCAGTGTGTGCTAAAGCAGCTCACTGGCAGTGCCTAGAATAGACATTTCTGAAACAACTCTATAGAATATCCTCTTCCTGGTCATCTTTGAAGTATAAGGGCAAGGTAAACAAGTGCTTTAGAGACTTTTGTGTCTTAAGTTATAACTGGAGTACCCTTTAAAAGCAGCTTCATGATCTAATAGATCCCCTTGACTTTGTGTGTGGCTAAGTGTCATTGACCATTAACAGTCTCCAGTTCACATGGGATTTCTGGGCCTTTTTTTGGCCAGGTAGACTAGATCAGGTTGACACTGGCTCAATAAGTCCTGAAGGTTGCTGGTTTTTTTTCAGGTACTTTGCATCAATTTGAGGAGTAAAGAATGAGCTAAGTTACTTGATGGCAAGTAATATGGAAGTGCTGGTGTTTTTTGGCTGCTCCTTTTGACTTGCTCTATCTGTGTCCAGCTGCAAGAATAAGCTGTACCTGGAGAAGCTGCCGAACACCAGTGTGATAATTCCATTCCACAACGAAGGATGGTCCTCGCTGCTCCGGACAGTGCACAGCGTCCTGAACCGCTCCCCTCCCGAGCTCATAGCAGAGGTGGTGCTGGTGGATGACTTCAGTGACAGAGGTATGATGGTCACCATGTTCCCCTGCCTCTGCTCACCTGCCCAAGGGAGCACTGAACTTGCAAATATGTGTGTATAATGACTTGGGGTTTTTTACTCGGGTGAATCTTCCTCTAGTACATTTGAAAGAATAAAAACTTGTGTTCCATATTCAGGGTGTGCTGGTTTGGCTGTTGCTGACATGGGCTATCCTGGGATGTGAAGGGTGATGTGAAAAAACAGGGAAGCGGGATTTAGTATTCTGCTAAAGGCCTGTGTAGCACTTAACATTAAACCCAGGGTTAAATGTGTGATGCTTGGTATAACAAAAGAAAAGAAGAGGGAGGAATAGCTCACTTTTTATTTCTTTTTTTTTTTTTGCTGTACATGAAAAAGTAGAAAAGAATTCTTGATTGAAGGTTTTCACCTGGGACTGCCTATGAGTTAGCTTACTTTTCTCTTGAATTTCGTGCTCCTCAAAAGTAAATCTGCAGCATCTAAAACTTTGAGTGCTCTCACTTGCTTGGAACTTCACTCCTTATTTTGCACTGTGTTGCCAGGAGCAGTCACTTTGGATTGGGTTGGGGTGCTCAATGCAAAGGGCTGGAGTCACTGGTACAACACATCAGCACAAAGGGAACAAGCATTGTCATTGCAGCAGCCGTGTGTGTAGTTACTGAATCTACTTGTTCTGTAGCAGAAAGGCAAGAGATCTTTTTCTCTGAACCATTTAAATGCTACATGATGCAAATTAAGCTGCACTTTGTCTTGTATTTTGCACCGTTGCTGTGGTGGAAGAGGTAAGTGAAGGAGGAATGAATGCCTCTACCATGTAGACATTGCACAGCTGGAGAGATCCCATGGAAGGTCCTCTGAAGTAGCTGGTGTTCTGCATTGAAAAGGGTACGGTGACTTTAAGGGGTTATGGTCAGATCTGGCAGCTCTATTTTCTCCTTTAAAGTTACTAAGGCTATTTAGCTTTATGAGCTGCAGAGTTCAAGCCACTGATATTACTCAACTGAGGGAAAAGAGCTCTCTATACAGATAGTAAAGGATACATCTCCAAAAATCTGACATGTAGGAAGCTGCTAAATGAGCTTGGAAACAAGCTTGTGAGTGTTCAGTGTTCTGACCTTTACTGACTTACAAATAACCACTACCCAAAGCTGTAGTATTTGTTCCAAAGTACTTCTCTCATTAGTTTGCAAGCAAGGCATGCTGCTGTGAACAAATCAATGTTATATGAAATAAGTATTTCTTTAGAGGATTTTCAGGCTAAGCTGGAGAGAAGAAAAACCCACCCTCCTAACAAGGTCTCCTTATTGCTACTCAGTCTAGAAGGAAATTAGACAAGCTCATGCTGTATCCACAGCTAAATTGTACAAATGGGTTCCTTTTCAGGGAAGTGGAAGTAATGAAATCTGGTTTCCTGTGGATCTGGTTTCCTTGTTCTCTGCATGTGGCCTTCTATCCAGCCCTCCTGGCTTCCATCCCTGCTCCTCATCAGTCTGTACCTGTGCCATTTGTCCAGCCTGCTCTTGCTCTGTTCCACCTGCCTCTGATAAGACACAAACTTTTCTCTGTCAGTCATCCATCAGTCATCCATCTCTCATACAAAGGTTGCAAGAAGTATCTGAGATCAATTTGTATGCAGCATCTGTTTATAAATGGATGTAAAAGACTGCTGGTGCTGGACAGTGAGCTAAATTGTCAAGGGAGGAGAATGACACTCAGGCAGAGAGAGTACTAAATATAAACCTAGTGTGGGTTTTCTGTTTATTTTGTGGGGGTTTTTTTTGGTTTGGTTTTTTTAAACAGTGTTGTCCTGTTAGCACGGTTGATTTATGCACACTGGGACAATTACTGGTTAGGGTGAAAGATTTTCCCTTCAGTGCTGTTAGTTCTGTATCTTCACTTTTCTTCCATAACCGCGCTGAGGTTGGCTTCCCTTGCTGGATCTGAATAGATCTTTAGTCTTCAGGAGGCTGTTAAGTCCTAAACACACGATCATGACTAAAAACTGATGGTTTCAAACTTCTGGTTGTGATTTATCCATTGTATGTATGAAAAAACCCACAACAACTAAAAAACCAACAAACGTTTGAGCCCAGTAACTGAAAATTGATAGCTTAATGCATCAAACTGAAATGCATGAAGGAGCAGAAGTTCCAGGAAAACTTTTACTTCATGTTATGGGTTTGAAAAGGACACATTCTTGGATTTGGGCTGTGAGGTCACTGCTCTGGTTATCTATTTATGATTAAATTGGGCAGATAATAAAAAAGCTGTGTCCAAGCTGATGATCATCATAGCTGTGCCACAGGACTGGTGAGCAGTAAAAACAATGAGAAGAGATGTCTTGATTTTTCTTTTCAGATCGTAATGATTGGTCCTCTGCATTCTCTGCAAGGTGGAATGCTGTGCCTCTTTCAAATGCTAGTCCTACAAATTTGCAACAGCATCTTTCTTTCAAAATTATAGAATCAGTGTTTGGATGTAGTGGTAGCAGAGGCCACATTTGAGATGAGAGGGGCATGGTATGAACAGTAAATGTCATCTTCCCTGAAGAGATCAGTAAATAGTCCCCATAAACTCCAGGGAAAAGCCAGAGTTGGAAAGGATAATCGCTCAATAAAAATGTATTGTTAATTTTTTTTGAGAGGTTACCCTGACAAGGTAAAACATTGGATATCTCTGCTGTGCCTATGATGGCCTTTCACTCGGGGGCTGTCTAAACAGACCTCTAGCGCTTTAATAACTCTTTAAAGAATAACTTTAAACAACCTAGCCTGGCAAGGAAGCTTTATCTTTCTTGCTATATCATTCTTGTGCTGACCTGTGTTGGGGTTAAACATACTGAGGTTTGTCCAGTTGTCCTTGAGGTGCTGTTAACACTCTCTTGTTCTGCTGCTGCCCTGATTTCTCTGGGGGGTGGTGTTGGTGCTGACCCATCAGCCTCTTCCATCCCTGTATCTCATACATGGATAATCTTTGCTTCACATGAGGAAAAGAGGACTTTGGTAATAATAGAAAAAGTAAGCGTGGAAACCTGGCTACTGCACACATCACTGTTTTTCCTGACAGATGTTATTTTCATATGTTTTTCATCTGGTTTTAAGCTTGAGAATAAGGAATTTTTGGTCTGTGTATGAAAAGGGCTGAGAAGTTGGCTAACAAAGTGACAGGAGAGTGAAGACAGATTTCTGGGTTAGTTGGTGGCTGCTGTGGTCTGCAGCAACCCTGGGGGGCAGCTGTGTGGCTTTGGATTATTGGAGCTCTTGGACAGATGAATCATCATCTGGAAGTGTCAGCAGCCATTTATTTCTTAATTTGTTTGAGAGAGACAACTCTGTGACCTTTAGCAATAAACATTTCTCATCCAAAAAATGCTGTCCTGATGACAGCAAATCTTAACAATGAGCAGCAAAAGCTTTATGGCTCATGCTTTTGAAACATTTCCTTTGCTTTGTATTTGAAAAGTCAAAATGTGCTGGAACAACTGGCTGTCTGGAATTTCTATTTTTTTGCATGCCTGCAGCACAATGCAAATGATCAAAAATCTGAAAAAATATCGGAGCTTTACTGCCCCCAAATTTCATGGGAGGTTCCATGTCAGCCAGGGTGCTGTGGAAGATTGTCTGTGGGGTCAGTCAGTGTGGTGGGAGGATCCTTTTGCCTTGAGGTGCAGATTGTGTTGTCACTTCCAGCAGCTCTTTCTTGTCACTTGAATCTTCCTGTGGGGATTCCCATGGTCGGCTGAGTTGGCTTAAAATCCAGCATGTGCTGTTTTTCACAACAGAGTAAATATTGCAGGGCTGTTTCTTACTTTCTCTATCAGTAGCCCCTGTTATTAATGTAGCATTGCATTAGGACTGCTGTCATGCTTTTCTCCCCATAAACTTAGTTGAGATATCTGTGAGAGAAGAACCTTCTTCCCATTTCAAAACAATTGTAGGGATTTACTGTGCAGAAGAATATAGGTTATACTGAAGACAGAGGCACCAATTCAGCAGACTGTTGTTGAAGAATAAGAATTAACCTGCCCAGCATTAGCTGCATCTTCCTGCATGGTACAGAGAACTGCTAGAGCCCCATAGACTGAGCTCCATGGATTTGATTCACCTCAGCTATAGCAGGGTGGTCCAAAATAACACCTGCACCTTCTGGATGAGGAAATATCTGAATGCAATACATGAGAATTATGACTTTAGAATTCCTGATCATAAAAACCCTTAGCTGTGGAAGTCCTGTGTGGATTTGTGCCTTCACTTTTAATTTCCATAGCTATTCTTTAGGTCTGATCTCAGTTAAATTAAGCCTTTTCATATGCTGGCTTGCAGGGTACTAATTGTATCCCTCTGAGCCTGTTGTTGCCAGAATGGCCCTAAGTAAACTAAAATGTTTTTCACATGTATATCACTTTTCTCCTGGGGGCTGTCATGTGAAATTTGTTTGCTTTTTCATTATCTAATTACCATGCTGCTGAGTGGGAAGTGGGTTCTATAATATCATAGAAATGGAAGGAGAAGAAGAGAAATGTAGTTGCAGGTCAGTTTGTAACACTGCAGGGTTTTTTAGTCAGCTCTGATGGCATTTTGTTATTGATCACAGGCAACGAGTGAGAGATGGGCAGTTCATGGTTCTTCAGGGTCTGCTTCAGTCCCTAGACCTGCAGTCTGAATTGGCTGTGGTGAGAAATCGAGCTGTTCAGCTCTATGTCTGTCTTGTACAAAATGAATTGTTGGTCTCCACCTAATTCTTGTAGCTTGTGGACACCTCTGCTGTAAAAGCTGTGTCTGTGTCTGCATGAACAATGTAAAACTCTCCTCTGTCTCTCACTAATAAATGAACAGCCTTAAGGTGAAGGAACAGAGGATGGCACATTTTCTCTCTGATTTTCACCTGGTACATATTTGGTAGCCCTGTAGAGCAGTGGAACATCAAGTACTACAGTTTGGAGGAGAGGTCTCTTTCAGGGGCAGGTTGGACTGGAACATGTACAGAATCACAAACAGTTGAGGTTGGAAAGGACATCTGGAGATCATCTAACCCAACCCTCTGCTCAGCTGCAGCAGGTTTATCCAGGTCTTATTTATTCATTCAAGTTAAATCTCCAAGGACGGAGACTCCATAATGTCTCTGGGGAAGCTGTTTTGCTCTTCAGTCACTCTTTCAATGACTTAGTTTAAGAAAAAAATAATAATAAAAAAATCTTAAGCAGTATTTCCTGTGCTTAGGTTTGTGCCTAAGGACTCCCAGGTCCCTTACTGCAAACCTTCTTTAATTATTTAGGGAACACCTGTAAAAGAATACCTCTGTAGATTAAACTAATTGTTTGCATTTGTGTCCATATCTGGAACAAATTGATATAATGGATTTTAGCCTTTCCTTTAATATCAAACATGGTTGGGGTTTTTTACCCTTTTACCCTTTGCAGCAATTGAAATTTTAAAATTATTGAAGACATTTCAAGCTTACTGTATGCTAGAAGGCTGTGACTTAATTGTTGAATGTCATTTAAAAGAAACAGCTTGCCATGTACTGGGGCTAACTGTGTGCAGGGAGGAAAGGGTACATGCCCCACACGTGGGCTCAGAGGTACTTTGGGTTTGTCCTACTTTGCGGCTTAGCTTGACAGAAATCAGTGATTGTGGCTGAACGCTTAAATTTCATATAAAAGTCACGTTTCAGCATTTCATTATTTGCATATTGAGTGACAGCCTGTTCTTACTCATTTTTGAGATTACTTTGGTATAAATGACAGTGTTTTAGAACAAATGTTGTCCCTTGTTGAAGACGAGAACCGCAGCATCAGTCATCTCCGAAGCATGAGTTAACATGCAAAGCACTGTGTTGGTACAATAATAAAGCTGAGTGTGGCAGCACTGAAAATACTGCAGTCTCCAAACATCAGGATTGTTCTGGAAGTGTTAACCCAGCAGGGCTCTCTGTCTTATGGCATTGTGTGTCTGTGCAGTGGCAATACGTGAAAACTGAATGTCCTTCTTAGGGTAAACAGTTAAAATCTGCACCTGTGACTGGGGGGCAACAACAGCTTCAGCCCAAGTGTTTGAATATATTTAACCCGATGTGACAATGACATTTGCAAAGTGAACCTTCTGGCTTTTACATAAAATACTGTCTGTTTTAGGGAGTGGTTATCCAGGAGGCTGCACAAATGAATACTTGGCTGCAGTTGATTTCAAGGAGACAATTTTGTTCTGGGTAATGTGTATGGGATCTCATTTTCCCTTGGGTGATCATTAGGGAGGTTATGGAGTTCAGCCTCATCTTTCTGCCGTGACTACCCTGTTACCTTGAGCCTTATCTTAAATTGTGCAAACTTTTTTTAGGATTCTATTTATTTGCTCAGCCATTTAAAAATTTTTCTTATTGTTTCCCTATTTTTATTCCCTTTTTCCTCAGTTGTGCGTGTTCAGCAGGACTTTGTGCAGTCAGAATTAGAGCAGCTCTTTGGGAGACAGCAGAGCATTGTGAGCCCAGTGTCTGGCATGTGGCCACTGCTCATCTTTGGAAGTCAGCAAGAGGCTTTTAAGCCTTTTCACGGAGGAGTCCAAGGAGTGTCATCTCAGCCCTGGGTTTTGACCAACATATTCCCCTTTGTTTGCCCTTTCCCCTCACACAGGACCCATCAGCTTCCTTTGCTTTGCAGCTTGTGCCACCACACACACTGTAGGTGGCTTGGACATTCACTGGCACGGGACTCTTGGAGACTCAATTGTTCCCCAGTGTCAGAGGCAGACACAGCCAAACTCCCCTTTTTCCCTTTACAGATAAATCCTCGTGACATTTTAAACCTCTCTTTATATTGCAGTGCAAGTAATTCTGGAGGTATGGGATAATCTGAATGGAAAAACAAATGTGAGTAAGGCAACTTGGCTGAACCACGAGCAGCGTAATTTGGTCTGAAGGGCAGAAGTCACTAAGTAGTGTAGTGAGGGAGAAGGCAAGGGGTGATTAATGTGTCATTTGGTGCAGCAGCAGGTATGCAGCAAATACAGCTCTGTTCCATTAACCACATCTGCCAGGCCTTAATTGAAAGAAATCATGCTCTTAGTATCTGAAATAGAAAAAAGGTTTAATACTTGAATTCTTTTTGATCTTTAAATGGAACAGTAAGGGATTTATGCATCTAAAGAGATTATCTTTTCATCTTTAGGCACATGCACTGTAAAAGTAATTTTTTTTTTTCTCTTAAATGCAATAAGTGCGTCTGGTTAGTACATCTCAGAATATGGACTGACTGTGCTTAGGACAAAGTGGTGAGAGCTTTTCTTGCTGAATTATTAATATGATTCTTTCAAAGCTTTTTACCTTAACATATTTAGAAAAGAAGGAAAAGCCAAGCTTTTTGGGTGCAGCTATGCTTTTTCACAACCTTTTCTTAAGTGTTGTTTTCAAGATCTCTCATAGAAGTTGTGTTAACTATTGTCTCAAGCAACTGATAATAAGATTATTTTTGTAAATTAAGTCACAGAATAAGGAGGCTTTTCCCTTGCTAGGGTGTAGGAATGAATTTGTGTACTCATCAATGCTCTGTTAGTGAGCACCAAGTGGAGCAGTAAAATAAAACCTCGTCCAGATGTCTGATTTTAGTTTGTGAAAAGAGAGGAATTTTTTTATTCTCCATCCCTGTGGATGTGGGATGCTTTAGATAACAGTGACAGAGCTTGCTTTGGATAAGAGTGAAGTGCAGATGAGATTCGATTTTATGTTTTCTTTTTCTGAGTATTCATTTTTAATGTGTCTTTAATATCTGTGCTCTCATATATGCTTCATAAAGGGATATCTAAACCCTTCACTGTTCATTAGGCAGTGGCTGGGTAGCATTAAAAGTTTATTCTCTAGTGTTTTAAGAGACCTGAGGGCCCATTGTACTTGTTTACTGCAGCTTTGTTTGTGACAGCCTAAATTAACTAACAAGCTTACTTTTCATCATCTTGTATTTATTTCTATAAGATCAGATGCTACAGCTGAAGGATCCTTCCAGAAGGGAGATGGGGTGGCTTTAAAAGGTCCAGTTTACTGTGACCTGTTTCTCAGCTAATTATTGTGTAGTGAAGGATGTCTGGCAGTCTAAAATTTGAAAAAAGTAAATAATTGAGGAACAGGGTTTCCATTACAGCTTATTAAATTAATCTGAGTGCATTGCTTGCTACAAAGAAACCTTATGCATTAGCTTCTGTTAGAGGAACTTTACAGGAAAATAGCTTTAATTTTATTCTTCTCACCTTGAAATACATGTCCTCATCTGCTAGGAGTCAAAAAATCTAGATATCTGCCAGCTGCAGTGCAAATCAGCATTTTAATGCTTTACAGCTGCTTCTCTGTAGAAGTTAATTAGAAATGTGATTCAAACACCCTTTGCCAGTGCTCATATGTGGTATCTATTACTGGTAATCATCGTTTCTGCTATTTAAACCTGCATTTGGGGTGGTATTAACAAAACAGCTGTTCCACCATAGGGACTTTATGATAAAGGTGGAAACTTCTTCACATGGAGAAAATTGGAAGGTAATGCTGCTGCAATTGAAAAAGAGAAGTGGATAATCTAAACCACGTTCCTTATCTAGTTTTAGTTGCAGTGATAGTTTCTTAGCAAAGAATTGCCACACCATTCTCTGACTGGAGCATTGATTCCTAAGTGCCATGAAGACCATTGTTGCCTGTTATTCACAAGCCAGGGATGCTCTAATGGAACACAGTATTTTCTTGTGCTGAACAGTGGGAGCCAAGGCTCAGGATTTCAAAGCAGGTACCTTCAGCTATCAGTCCTGCCCTTCTTTCTGTCATCCAGCTAAAATGGATGTGTCAGATGAGGACTGTATTGCTCATGAGATGGTTTAGTGTTGGTATCAGTACAGCTGTGAACAGGCCTGGATTTGTGCTTCAGGATTTAATAGATTTATTGACCTTTCTAGCAGATGTCACTGACTTATTGTGATAGCTGCATTTCTCCTGAGTAAAGTAAACAAGAGTGTTGGGAACTGATGGTGAAGAGGTCTAGAAGAAGAGTAAGTGTGAGTTTATAAAATATAATTCTGACATGCCAGAGTTTGTTACTGCAAGTCAAATGTGTGTTTTCCCTGCAGCTGTAGTCGTAATTTTTTCATTTGCCAAATGCCAAATACTTTGTTTTCTGTTCTCTGACATACAGACTACAAGACAAACATGGTTTTGCTTTGTCATTCATGGTTATTGATGTATAACTTTATTGTAGGAATGAAGTATTATCAGTTAGTTTTCCAATATACTGTCTTGCTGCAGCCCCAAAGCAAAAATTTTCTAGGTCTGTGCTATTAATTTTAGGCTTCATAGTTGTTCTTCCTCACTTAGACACTTGAGATCAGAGCCTTCAGGATCCAAAGGGATGCATTCCTACCAAATCAAAGCCACTTTCAAGTGGGTTACATTGTGGGCCTAACAGACTGAGCTCTAACAAGACAAAAGTCTGGAGTAGAATACTCTATCAATTCTTGTGCTCTTTCTGGAATATTTCTTTCTTTGAATGGTTTGCACAGAGCAAATACTTTCAGGCCAAGGAGTTCTTTGCCTTTATCAGCATTATTCATGTACAGAGCTGAGTCTCTGAGGACTGGTTTGTTTTGGGGTTGAGATTTTTTGGGTTTGGTGGTGTTTTTTTTATTTTTTTCCCCAGCAGAACTCAGTGACTTAAGGCTTTAATCTCGCAGCTTTGATATGTTCCAAAACATTTCAGTGTGAAATGTCTTAACACTTCATCTGCCTGCATCTCTTCAAATGATGGTAAGTTTTGTCTTGCTATTGGTCTTTAGACTTTAGGTTCATGTCATGGTACACCAGGCAGCATGTCGCTGTCAGCAGTGGCTGTGTCCTGACATGCTCCCCCAGATGCAGCTCCTGGAACAACCTCCTGAGATGCTTTTGTACCCCTGCCTGTCTCTCCAGTTCTCAGAAAGCAGTTGATGATGTAGGTCCAAGGCAATTAAAGACTTTGAGTACAGACATTCCCTTGGTTACACAACTGGATAATCAAATCTACTGATGTGGCCTTAAGATGAGGGCAGAGATTCCTCGGGTTGAAGGCAGTATTTGGGACAGTAATGCCCTTCCTGCCAGTCACCATGGCTACATCAAACTTGAGCTGAATATTAAGTGTACTGCAAGGAATTCAGTCCTGTTCTAGCAGCTACAGGGGCTTTGTAGGCCAAAACCTGCAGCTCTCCAGTGTCTCTGTCAGCACAGCAGCTCTGAGGTTAAAAGCAATCAGCAGGAAATGACTGAGTAACAAAATCACCTCTTTAGATGAAATGTCGTCAACAGGAGAGGGGAAAACCTAAGTGGGTGCTTTAATCTTGATACATATTTAATGAAATGGGAAGGGAGAAGAGTAAACTGATGAGAATAACTGTTTCCCCTGGGAAAAAGATGGGTTATGGCGTAGGAGCAAAAGCTGATACTGTGGGTTGACCAGGGAGTCAGTGTGCAGGAATTAAGAAGTGATGCACACACCACAGGTTGGCTGCACTGCTCTTGAGGAGCAAAAGGTGCTTAAACCTTTACAGCCTGAAGGAAGGATGAATAAATGGATTTTTCTGGATTCCCTCAGAAAGAAGCAGTTGGAATAGACTTTACAAATTACACTTTCCTGAGAGATTAAGAGGTTATGCTGTAGCTAAGATAATTATTCCCTGTTGTATTTCCCTACTAAACTTTCCCTGGGGTCTGGGTGTATTTATATGCTAATGCCAGTAAATGTGAATTTTCTCATTTTAAGGTTGCACCTTTGTGCTCAGTACTAGTATCTCCTGAAGCCACACCTGAGCAGATTTGGATGTCTGCTGTGGGGTGGAGGAAGCACTGAGAAGGTTCCCTTTGCAAACTGAAGAAGTAATTGGTGGTACAGACAGGACAGCAGAAGTTTAACACAGCACAGGCTCACACCAATGGTCTTTGTCCCAGAACTGACTCTGGCTTATTTCTTGGGCCCCACATTTCCACACCTGGAATGGAAGCTTGGTTTTAAAACATTTAGGAAGAGAACAAATTCAGTAAGATTTTCAGGAAACCAATTAATTTTACTCTTTGTTGAAAGTCTAAACTGTGATGATACATTAGTTATATTAGCTTATATATTATATATGATATATATTGCGATATTACCAAGTGGGATGGTACACTTTCAGCTGTTGTCTCATGCTCAGAAACTCTTTCCCCCCAAGTTTTTGTTTGTAAAGATGTGCTGAGGCCCAACACTGGTGCAGAATGGCCAGTGGAAATTGGACCCCCTCCCCTTTTGGAATCCACCAGGGAACTGTAATCAGTGAAGCAACAGATATTGATCCTCTCCCTTCTCAGGCTTTTTTATTTTGTGAGAAGACTCAGCTTGGAAAGCTGTGATCAGCCTAATCAGTTTTCTATTATTGAGTCTGGTGCTCATAGTACAATTTATTAAATCAATTTATTATCCTTCCAACCAACTTCAGTGATCAGAGCATGAAAACATTGGAAGAAAATTAAAACTAGTGTAAGTGCTGCCTGTTTGGATAACAGCACATTTTGCTGTTTCAAAGGATTACTCATCTGCACCAAAACAGGGAGAGAAGTTAATTTCAATGATTTAGAATTTTCTATTTCAGGGAGGCCTGACTTGCACATTGTGATGAATTCAGGAAGAAGTATAATTCATTCTTAAATTGTTAAACAGCACATTAGGGCCAAGTACTGAAGTAAAAATAAATGGATTCATTTGTAATCTTAAACAAGCATGTGTGTGTGGGAGGGTAGGGATGGGAGGCTGAGATAACCTGCAGAGAAAAGCCAGGTGAACAGTGGCACTTCAGGTTTTGGGTTTGGAAAGTAGCTAAAATAACCCTCAGGGAAGGTAAACCAGCTCTGTCTACTTAAAAAGGAATTTGGCAGATCCTCCAGTCCCCTTCTCTCATGCCATGTGCCCTTCAGCAGAAGGGGGAAAGTTCTCTGGATTTTCAGAGTGCAGTGGCTCTCCCATCTTCATGTTTTCTTCAGCCTTCTGAGTGCAAACTAAAGCAAAGCACCTCAGCAGGAGGCAGGATCCTGCAGGGCAGAGGGAACTTTGGTGTCACTAGTGGCATCTGAGTAACGTGGGAAGGTGTCTGGGAATGCTGCAGTGCTGTTCATTCTGGATTGGGTTGATGACACACATATGGCAAGGGCACTAGAGTTGCAGATGTGCTGTACAGTGTAAAATTCAGAAACCAAAGCTGATAGTATCATGTGAACCATGAAACCTTCCACTAGTAGGACAGAGGAAGTGTTTCACTCATAATTCTTTCTCAGGACATAAATCTCTATAATAGTTTCAAGTCCTGGCTGGTACTTAAAATGAGTTAATTTTTTTTCAATGACAAATATTGGTACTCCCTTCCCTGCCAAATACTGCAGAGATGTTACAGGGACATACATAAAAAGATGTTAAGCCTTGGTATGTGATTTGTGGGAAAGAAAAGGGCACAAAACAGGCCAGGATTCCTGTGTGAGCTGTGACTGTAGTGGCTGCAGCCGACATAAAACCGAGCTGTGTTAGCTCCAGGGAGTGAAGTTCCTCTGTACTGCAAAGCAGCTCTTGAGTCAAATAGCTGTTGAACTTCAGAGGTGCAGGAAAGATGTTAGAAAGTGGAGAACTGCTGGATCTCTTCCTCTGGTTTCTGTGGGGAAATGCCTTTGGTTGGAGCCAAATCAGTTCAAAATAGGCTACAAACCCACTGGTGATTTCGCACAAGCCTCTGAGAAAACGTGGGTGAGCCGGTGGGATGTGAAAGAGGTGGGGAGGGTAGAGATGAGCTGTGTGGTTTGCTGTGAGGAGGTGGATCAAGTTAACTTCTGCTTTGACTTTCAATCATAGAATCATCAAGGTTGGAAGAGACTTTTAAGATTGTCGGGTCCAACCATCAACTCAGCACTATCACTGTAACCCCCAAACCACATCACCCAGCACCAGACACCTCTTAAACACCTCCAGGGATGGTGACTCCACCATCTCCAGGACGGTGACTTGGACAGCTGATTCCCATGGACCCTACAACTGCAGCACTACCTTTCCTGTAGCCCCATGTCTAAGTCATGTTTCTCTTGTATTTAAACTGTACAAACAAAATTACCCTTGGACTCTTTAGTCCTCCTCCAGCTTCTGCATGTATTTGGTTTTGAATTTCTTGGGTGTCTGTTCAGGTGGTAAGCGTGCAATTGGTGGAATGAAAAGTCAACTGGACGTGAGAAATTCCCATCTTGGAAAGCCCTTGCCATGCTACGAGTGGGCACCAGACTAGTGGCATCTGAGAGCACCTCTGCTTGGGTGAGGCCAGGAGGAAGAAGTACAGTAAGACCGCCCTGGAAATTTGAGCTAGAGGGGAAAAAAGTCTTGTTTTGGAAAACATTAGGGCTGCTTTTGCAAAGCAGTCTGGCTGTTGAAGCTTCTGCTCTCTTCACACAGTTTTATTTACAGCTCAAACTGAAGAAAGCAGTAGTTCTTGCCTGGTACTGTTAATGTATACACTGTATATCAAGTTTATTGCAAAGTCTGTTAGCAAGCTACCAGCCTAGTTTTTAATCTGCAGATAATCTTACTCTCATTTATATGTTTGGGCTGTGTTGCTGTGCCCAGCGTAGGCACAGCCATTGGAACCCATCCAGTTCACCTAACAACTTTCATTAAAGAAAATTGTCCTTGTAATAAAAATTACTCAGTGTGACAAGATTCCATAGTATATTTTTTTAAAGCCTCATAAAATTTTGTAGGAGTTAATGCCACTTGTTTGCGTTTTCGGTGTTTTCTTTTAAAAGCAAAAATTGGCTAAATTGTGACAGTATTTGAAATAGAATGAAATAACTATTTTCTGTATGGGTATTTAGAAGCCTGGGTGGCAGGAATAGCACAGGGATAAGGAGATAAGAAAACTCTGTATTCGAAGAGTGCATTTTATAGAATTTGGTGTGTTGTGAGGTTGCTTGGAAGTCTGTGACTCTTAAGTTAGGGAAAGTAAATTCAATAAACTCTGCCCACTTGCAGTTCATGATACAGCAGTCTTAACCTTATAAAATCCAATGATCAAGTGTGGGTTTTTCTGCAGCAGTTGAGAGCAGCTTATCTGAGCTCATCCCTGCTGGCTGAAGGACAGCACTCAGTACGTGTGTCCCCTGCAGAGCAGTGTGAGCACATGGGTGCTGATGGAGTTCCTGCAGCTTTCCTGTGCTTCTCCCAGCCATCAGAGACATAATATTCCTGATGGGAGAGGCTTCTTACCAGTGCAGTGTACAGCAGGCTATTCCCTGCAAGTGTGAAAGGCTTTGGTGTTTTTTTACTATGAAAATGTAGTGAAGAAGTGCTAAAGACCCAAACCCAGCATTTGGGAAGACAGGGGGAAGTCAGTGGATTGGACTCCCTGTTGCCTGTTTGCAGACTACTCACTTGAGAAAATTCAGGCTCCTCTGCCTTCTTTTCCTCTGTTACACTATAAAAATGGGGAAATCTGTCAGGTTTTAGCTGCTTGTTCATTAATAGACATAAAACAACCTGTCCTCATTCAGACTGGGGCAGAGCAGCCATCATTGCAACAAATATGGCCAAGTCCAGTGGCTCTTTATTCCCATTCTAGGTTGTGTCTTCATGTGTGGGACCAGATCCTCCAACATACTCGTGTTTGGTAGCAGGCTGAGCAGGCTCTGCTTGTACCCCTGGAGGAACTGGTTCAGCTGCCTTCAGGTGTCACCACAGAAGAAACTGCACCACAAACCAGAGCAGCTCAGAAAGGTGTATGATGCTAAAATGTAAAACAACCAGCACACAGGTGGAAGACAAACCTCTGGGATCTGTCACAGTCTCATTTTCTCATTTCTGTCAAAATAAAGAGTTGCAGAAGGTCTCTATATATTGGTTTGGGAGCTTTGGTTTTTTTGAGATTTTCCAGTGTTTTGTACATTTGGGGTTTGATCTTCCGAGTGCTACAGTATCTGTGGCTACTGTTGGGGAATCAGACCAAAACCTTCTGTGTGATGGTTCCATCCTCTATTTTAATGAGTATCAGCAGCCTCTCTCATGTTTATCTTGTCTTGGGTACATTAACTAAGGTCTACCTTCTGGCTTAGCTGATTTATGCTTGAAGTGAGGTTTGTTTGTTCTCTCTGATGAAACAGTCTATTGTGATTAACAATGGCAAGGGATGAGCTCTGATGTTTCACAATGGTGTTAGCTTTTCTGTTCTCTCTATTTTTTTATTTCCTTCTTGTTTTAAGTCTACCCACTGCCTCAGGAGGAAGGCAGCTGCACTAATAATATGTCTGGTCTCTGTGGAAGGCCCTTATTTGAAAAAAATCTGTAATTGAGTGGACAAAATTTCTGGTTGCTTGAGAGGATCTATTCATAAGAGATTTGAAAAGGATAAGAGAAAAGCACACTAGACAGCAGGAAGTCCTCAGGGCTCTGTTGAGGAGGGAAACCTATGTAGATATTGTGGAACAATTAGACTTGCCAGGCAAAACACTAAAATGGATTTGTGAAAAGAAAATCCTGGGGAATGTCAAGCAAAGCTTTGAACAGGGCAAAGAGCTTGCTAGGAATACCTCAAAGGCAAGGAAGTTGATTTGGGTGATCTTTGAAGGAAGGCAGGTGCTGGCTGCTTCAAAGAGAAGGTGCAGAATATGTGTAAGTCACAGGGATCCTGCCTGTTTTCGCAGTTGCTGGGTCAGCACCAAGGGGGAGAGCTCATGTAGGTTAAGTTTATTTGCTCCTTTGCTCTTTTCAGAGAGCTGCTCCAATGCCCAGCCTCCCTGGTGCCCTGTTCAAGGGCACTTCACACTGTTGGCCTTTCCAGCCCCTGCCTTTCATGCCTGCTTTGGAAGCTGAGGAAGACTGTGCTGTACAGACTGGGGTGGATTTGTTCCCTGTAGTCGAGACAAACAACCCTGAGAGGTTATTTGTATTTCAGTGATTGCCTCTACTGAAGTTTTGTTGTGTGAGGTTTTAAGACGAGTTGTTTGCTTAGATTTAACACACTAAGTTTAGCCTAGCAAGGCTTCTTTCCTCCATCCTGCTGATGGCAATGGGGTGTGTGGGGCATTAATGAACAGTCCCTGGCATGCTCTGAATGGGGTTTGCTGTCAAGTAAGTCAAAACTTCAGATGCCTGAAGATCAACCCATTATTGATGAGGCCAGTCAGCTCAGCCTATTTTTAGGTTTTTCTTTGCTGCTTCAGTCTTTGAAGTAAAGACAGCTGTGTGCCCCTTATTCTTTATGTAGACCAAGCTTTTTATCTCCACTTTGGAACAAGCTGTCCATTGTTTTGATCACTCAGCGATCTTTCTCTGCAGCTCTTCTGTTTGAATTCTTGTTACTCATGGTGACTGCCAGTGCCTGTGCTAATTCAGATGTGGCTCCAGTCCATGTTCAGCAGCGTAAATATTTCCATATTTAAATGCAAATATCTCCTCTGATAAGCACATAACATAGCCATCCCCATACACACTGTGCCTGCCTCATGGCTTGGAGGGGTGTCTGACTAGGGTTTTGGCTGGGTTTTATTTATGCATGAGTGGATGTTATTCTGTGTGTTTTGAGGAAACCAAACACAACTTAAATGCACTGAGTGCAGTTTACTCCTGAAAGTAAATTGCCCTGTTTCTCTTCTGGTTTTCCACAAGTGCCCAAGTATCCCAGCTGAGCTCTGCCAGTTGTTTTTTTTAATTCCTTTTCCTCTTCCTCTGCTTCTTTCTTTCTCATCCTACACTCCATCTTCTCCTAGTACCTCTTTTTTTGTTTCCTTTTTTTTTTCTTTTTAATTGCTTCTAACATTTTGGAACATCTTCAGAAGTCTTGGTTAAGGAGTTATTTTTAAACCTTGAGTTGAAAAGAAATTACTCTTACTTCCTTTTTCCTGTTACTGCATTTGTTAACTGTTCAGGTCATACTTCCAAAGACATCTCCTTCTGGTGAAGACAGAACTGCGTTTTTAAGCAATTACTTGTTACAGTGTTCAAATTTCTCACTTTCATACAGAGCACCTGAAGAAACGCCTGGAAGATTATATGGCCCAGTTCCCAAACGTGCGAATCCTCCGAACCAAGAAGAGAGAAGGGCTGATCAGAACTCGCATGCTGGGGGCCTCTGTGGCCATAGGGGATGTCATCACCTTCTTGGATTCCCACTGCGAGGCCAACGTGAACTGGCTGCCACCTCTGTTAGGTGAGTGTGGAGAGTGTTAAATTTGCTTTATTTCCACCTCCTGCTTTCCCCTCCTACTGTAAGTGGACAAAAGGAACATGAAATATGGTAAAAGGGAGAACAAACCAATCAAAATACTCAAGTGAATTGTTGGCAACTTGTAGCCTTTGATACAAGAATTTTTCTGTTCTACAGTCCTGCTCTGTGCAATAACTCTGTCCTATGCTTTGGTCAATTAAAGAGCAGAGATCATATACTTCTTTTTCCTCAGTAAATGAAATCTTAAATAATTTGCAGCTTATTAGAAGAGTAAACTGTCACATGGTCACTCAGCAGCTTGCAGGGAGGAATGGCTTTATGATACAGAAAAGATCTTTGCCTCCAGTTTGAGTAGCTTTCAGGGTTATCTCCTATATAACTACATTTAACTTCATAGTCTGCAAACCTGTGGAAAATACTTCTTGTGAACCAGAGCTGCTGGTTTGGATTTGTAGAACATGGGCACTCTTTTCCAAGGCAGTGCTTCATCTTTAAGGAGACATCAGTTTGACAGTGTCAGTTCTTTTCAAGGATGATTAATTGAAAGGACAGTGCCATCTGTTTCTGGTACCTGTCTGCCCCTGGCCAGTGCCAAACTCCTTTACAAGCCTATTGCAAGTGACCTGTCAAAGCTCTCTCTTAGGTGTGACTTTGTCAAATAGGCTGTGGCAACAATAGTCAAGTGGAGGTTTAAAAACCACAAGTCAGATTTGTCCGCAGGATTGTTGGATGGTTATCCCCTTGCTTTCACTATCTGGAAATAGTGCAAAATATTTGCAGCTTTATGAGCCCCAGGGAGGGAGGACAGAATTAACTCAAATGCCATTTAAATGAGAACACGTAGAGTATGCTTTGATTTTAAAGCACAGAAAGGATTTGTGCTAGACGTGTTTTGGAAGCTGAAACATCATTGGTCGCCTCTGCTCTGAAAATTAGCTTCCAACAAGAGACCATCTCAGTAATAAAGTATTTAAGAAATTCCAGATGTTTATGCAGGAATTAATCCTGTGTTGCGTTATTTGGTTGGAAGAAAAGGCTGAGGTGAGGAGGTAACTCTTGCATTTCTTGAGCCTGCTGAGAGCAGTTATGCCATTAGTCTGAAACACTTCCTGCCAGATTCTGGCGTGGCAATTAGAGCTGGGTGGTGCAGTGGGTTGTTTGCCTGGATTTGGATCTGTGCAGAAAGGGTCACGTCCCGGTCGCTTGTGAAAATGAGGACTGCTCACTGAGTCCAAGAGTGTCTGTTTTTAGCCTGGCAGTGTAGATATCTGTGGTAATGTGCCTGTGTCTTCCTATTCTGCTTCTGGGCGATGAGTGCCTGGTGTTTTCATCTCAATTATTGCAGAAGTAGCAGACAAATTGATATAAATTGGAGCATCTGCCCAAAAGAGAAGAAATGGGAAGAAAATCTGTCATTCTCGGACAGCTTCATATTTTGACACTCTTTTTTTGCAATTTCATGGTCAAAGGGACCAACTGGTGCAGGTTTTCTAACATGTTTCTCCAATCTTCAGATCGCATTGCCCGAAATCGCAAGACTATCGTTTGCCCTATGATTGATGTTATTGATCATGACCACTTTGGATATGAGACTCAGGCTGGAGACGCGATGCGAGGTGCATTTGACTGGGAGATGTATTACAAGAGGATCCCTATTCCTCCTGAGTTACAGAAACCTGATCCCAGTGATCCCTTTGAGTAAGTTACTGAAACGCAGCGTGCTAAGAGCTGGCTAATGAAATAACACCCTGTTGTGGGGTTGGTTTACACCTCAGCATAGTAAAAGTCAGAAGCTGGTGTTAAGCTACTTGCTTTTTGGCAGCTGTTTGCTTTGTTGGTTTAAAAGAAATGCACTGTGTAGTAGCTGTGAACACTCTCCTTTTCATTGCTGTTTTTTTGCCACTTTAATTCCCACAGAAGTTAACATTTCATTGAAAACTGTAATGTGTAACATCTAATGTGGTCATTTATTACTGAGATCTTTCAAACATAACTTAGTATCCCTAATGCCCTGCCAAAACCAACAAACCAGTGGTGGCTTATATGTCATTCCCAGGTGTGGGAAGAAGAAATCCTAGCAGAATAATTACAGCAATTTTGTTGATTGCAGTGCACTGCAGAAGTAAATCTTTGATCAAGTTGTGTTCAGCTGTTGCTGTTTGCCACCATTGAGACAGTTCTGCTGTCCTTTATTAAAGTGTTTAAGAAAACCTCAACAAAACACTTTTTGAGGTCAAACTCAATGACTTGATCATATGATTGAGGCAGACCACGTGTGCAGCACGCAGGTCCCCCTAGGAGAGGTTGTGTACTGTCACTTAATGGTGAACTGCTGCCTGTTTGGAGGAGAGACACTGGCTGGTTCTGAAGGGACTCTAGTCTGGTCCTCCTCCTTTGCAAGTGGGAAATCAGTAGACAATGCCAAAACAACTGTTTGATGCTCTGGCAGAGCTGTAAAGGCACCAGGAACACTCTGTGGTGAAAAGAATATTTGTCAAATCTTGCTTTGTTTATTAAATGTTTAGCTAGAGATCTGTATCTTTAAATGTGTTTGTAATATGGAGTCTGGTTTTTCCTTAAGGTCTCCTGTAATGGCTGGAGGACTGTTTGCAGTCGATAGAAAGTGGTTCTGGGAGCTGGGAGGGTATGATGCAGGTCTGGAGATATGGGGAGGAGAGCAGTATGAAATATCCTTTAAGGTGAGCCATGTTCTCTGGAAATTACTTTTGTTTTGAAAAGTAAGAATTTTCTGAGGTGCAGAATGTGAATGACCTATCTTGTCCTTGCTTTTGCGTGTGACTAAAGGTGAAAGAGCTGGGAGTAGTAAGATAGTGCACAGAAGAAACAGCGATGGTGTGACCAGTCACTTGTGAGGGTCAGTTTTGGAGCATGATTAGCTGGGGTGTCCCAGTTCTGTGGTCACAGCTTCCTATGCATGCACTCCCCCAGAAAGGGTAAGTCAGCTTGTGTGGAGCTCTCTGACTCTTAAGATGCTTTAGTGCTCACCCTGACAAGATGATGAAATACTCCCCTCCTTGAGGGAAGAAGGATTCCGACAGCTCAGTGTCTGCCCAGTTGGGTACCTCAGTCCTCAGCTTGAGTTCCCAGAGCTGAGAGCAACTTTCTGTCTGTAGTCAATCCATCTGACTCCTGGCTGCGAGGAACTGAGGCTGTTAATTACCCAGGAAGAAATCCTCAACAACTGGTGTACCAGCACTGTTGCTGGCAAGGACTTTGGATCATTATTTGCCTGGCTTGGGGACAGTTCTGTTACTCACTGGTTGACTGAGCTGTTCAGTTGAGGGCTTTTAAAATTAAGAGTTAGCCAGCTGACCAAAAATGTGTAATAATAGTAACATGTAGTCACTGTGACCTACCAACACCACTGGTACCTGTGTTATCTTGGAATATGGCACTCTGAAATCCAGTCTAGGAAACCCCCTGGGATGTCCCAGACCCCTGAAAGCAGGTGACTAGTCTGGAATCCTTTCCATAGCCTGGAGTGAATTGAGTAAAGAGTTCTATGTTAAAATCTGGGGTTTCTCTTTCAGTAGTTGAATAAATACTTTTATAGATGTCTGGATGCCAATGATCTAAGCTAGTTGGCCTCAGCATGGGGCTAGAAGATGGCAGCACTGCTACTATAGAGCACAGTTTAGTTTCATCAGCTAAAATTCTGCAAGTCTCCCCTGAAAAGTCACGGCTGCCCTCTTATAAAACAGATTCCTGAATGTCAGTGCCTCTGTGCAATTCGGAGGATGTCAAACCACAGCAACCCATATTGTTATGTATACACCCCATGTGCTACTGGGCAGCAAACAGTGGGAGAAAAGACATTGGTTTTGAGACAGACTTTTCTTCCATTGTTTGCTCCCAAAAATCATGAGTAATAAAGTCGAGGTCCCTTGTCCTCTGTAATGGTGGCAGGAAGGGAGGGGTGAGGGCACCCTCTTAGGGGATGTCACTATGATTAGAGCCATTTGCTCTTCGTGTTGCATGTAATGAAATTGTGTAACACACTCATTCTCTGCAGGAGGGGCAGTGTCAGGATTCCTCTCTTCCTTTCTAAAAACCTTGGCTTCCAAGAGTGATGACAGTGGCTGGGCAAGCCCTTTGTCCCCAGTGCCACAGCAGACAGTCACGCTGCTTGATCTGCAGGAAATAAGACTACTTCATTCATCTGTTTGCTTATCCCCTCTGAAACACACTGTGTTTTATTTCAGTCCAGGGACGGTAATTTATGGAGGGATAAATTTGCTTTAATTAATCTCTGCAAAGACCCCCTTTTTTCTTTCATTGTGCAACAGAAAAATGAAGTTTTCACTGAAAGAGGCTCAGTGTATTTTCAGAAATTAAGATAAATTGATACATTCATCTGTGGCTGATAGATTTAATAATTCTGCTGGAATTGCAAGAATAGAAGGTTTGTTCATAGAATTTATGAAACTATGACATTTCCTGGCGAGCTTAGAGCTACGTTTTTACCTTTAGAAGCAGACTGAGATTTTGTAGTTAAAGGTGCACTGTCAAATAATTTAAAGCTCTGGCTTAAGGCGTGGGGTACCTGCTTTCACTTTATTTATTATCTCATGGGAATTCAGATTCTGAACGTGCCAGATTTACAGCCCAGCTTTAACAAAGAGTCCATTCCTCTGCCTGGGTGTTGTGGGTGCAGGTACTCTTTTGTACTGCTGATCTTTAGTCCATTGCACAGGATCTGGTCTTCTCAAGCCTCACCAGGAATACAGGGCTTTTGGGGGTTTGTTTTGTGATGTTTTTTTCTTTTTTTTTCTTAAGCATATTCTTTTTTTGGCCATGCATGGACTGTGCCTTACTGGGTTTTGCCTTTATTTTAAAATCCAGGGCTCTGTTGCTGAGAGACTGGGAATAAACAAGTTTATTTAGGAGCCTCTTGCCTTTCTGTTTGGGGATCATATGTATTTCTGTCATCAGCTGGCTCTGCTTCCTCCTGAGCAGAAATTTTCAGGCAAGCCAAGAGAGAAATCATCAGTGTTTAGCACCTCAGAAAGCATTTAGCTAGAGCGTGGATCAAACTCTAGAAGCCTTCCTCCTTGTATGAAATGTGTACACCAACAAACATCACTGTGAAACATTGCATGCAGGAGGGACAGAAAACCTCGGGTGAACTCTATATTAGAAGCAAACTTTAGATTGGAAATGAAGGAATCATCTATCCCTTCAGTATTCAAGCAAAGAACAGGCACTTCTTCCTTCTCTTGGCTGTGGATACCCAGAGCAGCTCAGTGCCTCTAACCCAGCCCCTCTGCAGGTCGGGTATTCCTGTTTCAGGTCATCAGCAGGCACAGCCCAGGCTCCAGTGGTCCTTGCAGGTCTTACCTGTGTTCAGATGAGCCTCCTTTGTTCCATGAGGTCAGTTTGCCCCGGGCAAACTGCTCTGTGTTCTGAGAGAGCCATTCTCCTCCATCTCGGTGGATTCCCAGCTGCTGACCTTGAAGTATGTTCTTGTAGTTCAGAGAAGGGGTAAACAAACATTCACAGCTGTCTCTGTGGGGCACTTTTCACCTTTCCTTTCTGTTCCCCCTAACTCTACAGCCATGGTTCCTCTGTTCAGTGGATTTCACTGAAGTAGGGGGTTTTTTTTCCTTTTTTGGAGTCACTTCCATACCCCCCTCTCCTACAGCTTTTTCCGGTCTTTTTTATCTTTCTAAAATGATGTGAACAAAATTGAATGCTTTACCCGAAGTTACAATGGGCCTTTCCTCTTCTAAACACAACTGAATAGCTGCCAATGTAACCACTTTATTTTTTTACATAAATGCATTTAATTTGGAGCAGTATAGATGAAGCATTTAAACTGTTCCTTCCTGCAAATGCTACTTTGTACAGCACTTATCTACGCTCAGTTTCATTTGAGATTGTTGCCTCTTTTCCAGTGTTTTTGTGGCTTCTATTCTGTTTGGCTTACATAATCTTCACTAAACTGCTTCATGCCTCTCTTCCATAAATATATAGTCTCTGATTTTTTGGGGTATGGGGAAACAGAAGAGGAAAAAAAGGAATGTCTTTGACTTGTACAGTCATAAATATAGATGTACTTTCTACCTCAGATCTTGAGTGGTGTAGTTCTTGGTCCTTTAATTGCACCTTGTACTTCAAGAGAAATGAGAGGTTGTAAAACCTTAATAAAATTCAAAGGTTTGCTTCAAACAAGCCAAATTGACACTTGCCCTGCAAAGAACAATTAAGGGGAAGACAAAAGAGCTGGGCAGTATTTGTGGTCTTCACTCCTTGCTTCAGCCATTGGAAACAGCCACTGCATTTATTCTGGTGGTTGTAGATCATTGCATTTTTCCAAATCCTTTTCCCAAAGCATCAGCGTGGATTGCTTCTGATTTCCACAGCAGAAAACAGGTTACATGTTTTCCAACAAATCCAAGTGCTCCATAGCTTGTTCACATGTCTAATGCCTGTATCCCCTGTGCCCTGTGTCAGCAGCATGTTTCACGTTCCCATTTTGCCTCTGGCAGGTGTGCAGTTCGGGTGCAGCTGCCAAGGAATCCCTTCTGAGCATTTCTAGCTGTGTTGCCGAAGTTAGTGCTGATTGTGAGCCTCCACTGCTTATTCCAGGCACATACTCACACCACTTTCCAGCAGCTCACGTTTGCCCACACTGAAATAGGCTGGGCATTCTGCTGCCTTTTTTTTTTAATGTGGGGATTCTTTTTAACACATGCTGCTTGACTCTAAGGCTCTCGGCTGCAGTGCAGGGTGGCTTCTTTCTCCCTTCCTGTCTGGTGATGCACAAATCCATTTCAGATCACTGACTTGAACTTTTGGCCTCTGTTCACCCCATGTGCTTGGGTCGGGTTCCAGAGCAGCCTCCCACCACGCAGCAGCAGGGAAGGGCTCCCCTCCACTCTCTGAAATGTGATTATTGGAAAGTGCTGTCACTACTCTCGAATGCTGCAGACTGTGAGGAGGGGCTGTGCTGGTGTGTCTGTGTGAGAGAAGGTGCTGTGCAAACACACAGATCCCAGTGCCCCACGAGCTACCTTAATCTCTTATAGAGCACTAAGTCCCAGCTGCAGGAGCAGCTGATGTTTCTAATACAAAGGATTACAATTTCCCTGCATTATTGATTTCCCTTTACTTTCATCCTCTCACCTACCTTGTTATGCAGAGAACCCCCTTGATTTATTCTCTGTGTGTTTTTCTCCCCACCTTTGAGTGTGTGCTCAGATAACCAGCCAGCATCACTCCGTTGGTCCATCCCATGGTCTTCATTTCTGTTGTGCCTTGCAGGAGCAGCTTTGTTTTCAAGGCTTAACTCTCTCTTTTGTTTTTTCCCCTCTCCTGGGAAGCAGTGGCTCATCGTGGTGCAGTCTTTGGAAACCATAAACCTTGTATTCCCAGATAATTTGTGTTCACACACCAACTGCAGCATTGTATTGTGTGTTTGAGAGGAGAGGTTTAGCTGTCTTACCTGACATTGTTTTCTGAAATTGCAGAAAGGGAATTGGATCAGCATAACATTCCCATGTAGAGAATAGGTAGCATATTATCTGGTGCTTTCATAGCATACTGACTGAGTCAAAAGCTCTCGCTTTGCTTTATGAATATGGAGTTACAGCTCTCCAGGCCACTGGGAAGATGGAAGTAATATCACTGGTGCTGTTATTTTATTTCCCCTGTGTACATTTTTATTATTAGGGTGAGATTGTGGCCTTAGCTAAATCTGTTGCAGTAGGCCCATTGACCTCAGTGTAGTCAGGCTTTCTCTTAATTCTAGCAGATCTGTCAGCTGCTGGATTGCAAGCCCAAAATGGAGATTGGCAAAATTGTGCCTGAGGAGGGAGAGAAATTTCCTGTTCTCTCCTGATGAGATCTGATTAGATTATTGGATAAAGCACTGTCTGCCTGCCCAGCTTTAATTCTTGTTCTTACGGTGTTCTAGTAAATGGGTGATGGAAATCAGGTGTGTCAAATTCAGGCTGTGATGTTTTACTGTCATGTCAGCCAAGCAGTGAGGCACCATCTCACCCCTCTCTAAAACAGCAACAAGAAGAAACTGGCTCCCCTGGCCCCAAGGAGAAGGCAGTAAGTGACAGTCAGTGTTTTGGGAAAGGCATAAGGTGCTGCTCCACAGATCAGCACAATTTCAGCTGTCTGACAGCGTGGTATTTTTAGCAGTCCAGGTTTTGGTGTGTTGTACCTGGGAACTGTACCCTTGTTTCGAAAAAAACAAATCTCACTAACTGAGTGCAAGCATTCCCTCAGTGAAGACACAGCTATTTTGGGTTTGCTTCCCTTGCAGTTACTCCTTGACAGACCCTTGGATGTGATTTCCTGACCTTTAACTCTGGCTTTCTAATGCTTTTGTTGGCTGTGTTTTACCAATGCACATCACGCTCTTTCCCTCTCCCCCTTCTTCCAGTTGTATAGATAAGGACTGGTAATTGTCTTTATGGAGGTTGTAATGAGTTCTGTCACCACACAAAGCAGCTCACTAATAAAATAAATCAAAGCAGCAACGAATGAATGGAAAGCATGCTTTTAAAATTAGATTTGTACTGCGGGTGCCACACTGTCACTTGCAGCATGACACACCGTTAAAAAGGCACAGAGTTGGCTGGGTACCTTGAAAGGGTCACTGAGCTCTGCTAGCAGGAATTAGGAAGCCTTCCATTGCCTCCATTGCAGCATCATTTAGAAGTATGTAAAACTGATGTTAGGTTTTACTTGTTCAGTAACTCAGTTAAGTAGCTTTTCTGATCTTATCATTACATGTGTTCATGTTATGTCATCTTCTGTGCCTGGAGTCTTGTAGCAGTTTGGAGCTCCTGGTCCAACACACCATCAGTTCTGTCCAGCTCCCCACACCCACTGCTTCTCCAGCAAAGGGCTCTGTGCATCAGTGCTTTCTGTGATGTCCTCACAAGATCTGCAGTGCAAGGACAGTGCTCTCCTCCCCTGCTGTACTGACTGCAGGGCTCTGCCACTCACCTTGTGTAGAGACACTGTGTTTCAGAGGAGAGCTGTATTCACAGTGGTCTTACTTAGAAGTGGGGCAGGTAGAAAGGATAACAGGCTGGTGTTTGCATTAGGGCTTGTGTTAAGCTAAAATGCAGCTGCTGTGAACCTGTCAGGCTTATTTGATGTGGGATAATACAGGTTGTTGAGGACTCTGTGTGTCTGTGCAACTGAGCTCTGGGCTTCTTCTGCCACTCCTGCAGGTTTTTTTATAGTTTCCAGATCTATTGCAGCTCTTACAGCCTTGCACAAACCATTCCTGTTGCAGAAACACAAAATATGCCCAAATTCTTGTTTCTCAGCCTATCTGTTAATTTCCCAGCAGTAAAATTGTGCTGTGGCCCTCTGCAGCCAAAAGCACAGCAGCTGCAGCATAAGAAGCATTTCTAATTCCATGAGAAACTTCACAGAAGCTGAGTGCTAGTTTCTTTTTTCATCTCTTCCATACCAGCCTCTCAAGACACAGCAGGGACAAAAGGAATCAAATTCTGTAGAAGGAGTGTTTGTCAACTTTCTTCTTGTCTCTCTCATCATAATGACATGTAATTAAATACCTTGAACTTTAGAAGTTGCCTGTGAAAAATATTCCTCTAACTGAGAGCAACCAGCCTCCATTAAGTTATACACAGTCAGCAAATGACTGTAATTATTAGGGCCAGTAGACAGAGCTGAAACTCCAGAGGACTTTAGTGTCAAAGCTAATAATTATGCAGCAGCCTTGGCCAAATATTTCTCTTCCGAGCTAAGTATTTAATATTGTCACTGTAGAATATTAATGGAATTGCCTGCAATGTGTGAAGCTGTTGACTAAGCTCATTGTACAGTGAACTGCGCTGGCTCAAATTAGCCACAGTGAAGGGGGGGATCAAGAGCACTGCAGCACCAGCCTGAGCACCACGGTCCTCAGGGTACTGCCATTGCATCTGGGGACACACTGCAGGGCAAGGCAGTGCCCTGGTGCTTCAGGAATTCAGGCATTCTGAAGGGTACTTTTTCTGTAAGTCTCTTCCTGTGAAGCACATGAATGTATTTCTTAAACCTAATGAAGTAGATTGGCTGGTTCAGAAAACATCTTTCATTTCACTCGGACAAAATTTTTACATCCATGCTATAAATAAGGAATAAAAGAAAGTTCTTGCAGAGTGCTGGCACAGAGAGAAATCTTCCCAGGCAGGGAAAGAAGCTTCTGGGCCTAATCTAGACATTAACCAAGCATCAAGGTAGTCATCTTCAACTAGCAGTGTGCTCCAGTGACTTCCCAAGGGCTTTTTTAATGCTATTTATATGTTACCAAGCAGGGATTTCCACTTAATTGTAAGGCTGCAAAAGCAGTGAGTGAATGCCAGCAATGAAACCATATGAGAGCAGTGATAACCATGGGGAAGAAGTAGCAGTTTCTTCTCATTTCTGGCACTTGAACAGGCTCATGAATTCCCTCGAGCCTTTTGCATAACACATGACCACCTATACTACAGAGATGACCTCCCTTTTACAGCATCGTTACACAACCTACACCCAGGTTTTTTATGGCAGCCCAGTTTAACTATTGTGGTTACTATTGCTGTAATAACATATATCAGTTTAAAGCGAGGTGTGTGCTGTTCTCTGGGTGCTTGGGGTTTTTTCCCCTGTTCTTTTCTGCAAAGAAGGCTTGATAGCACTTGTGCTAAATCAAGGCTTGCTGCAAGGCTCTAAGCGGGTAGTTATAGGATTTGAGACTAAGGCAAGGAGGGGAGGGGATTTGGGAAGAGTGTACTTTAATGTAAAAATCTGGGTTAAGCTTTTTCGTTATTTGAAAGTCTTTTTTCTCTTTTATTTTTCTCCATAAAACCAAGATTGAATATGTTTCTCTGCTGTTCCACAGGTATGGATGTGTGGAGGTCGCATGGAGGACATCCCGTGCTCCAGAGTTGGTCACATCTACAGGAAGTATGTTCCATACAAGGTTCCCACAGGAGTGAGCTTGGCAAGAGTAAGTGGCAATGGCATTCCCCACGACAGATCTCTGACTGCAATGTGACCATGCTGGTGTCTCCTCTCACCTCACAATGGAGAGGCAAATACAGGCTTTGTAGTCTGTAAGTTGCACTTGGGCGGTGCAAGTTGAGCAGTTTTGCAGTGGTGGATGTGCAGCACAAAGGGAGGGAGCCTGGGGAGCTGCAGAGGTGTGTGCATGCTGACAGCTGCTGTGCTTCAGGTATCAGCCACTGCTGGGTGCTGGGAAGGGACTCTGTGATCAGGCACTGGCTATAAAAACAAGATATGGCTTTATTTGTATAATACTTCAGTCATTTTATGGCTGTGCTCTCCAAGAGCAGCAGGCTTCAGCGTGGTGATTGTATTTTGGTGATTGAAAGACCTCTCAGCTTCAAGCATCACAGACCACTGAATGGGCAAGCTGTAATTTTCCACAATGGAATGTTCAGTGCCATCTTATTTCTTAATCTAGTGTAGCCCAAAGAGGAAAGAGCTTTTGCCTATGGAGCACTGGATTTCTCCAGTTAATTTTCAAATTGAGAAGGGATTGCATTGCCCTCTGGTGGGAGAAAAAAATCATAGGAGCAGGCAGGCTGCAAAACTAAAAGCACAGAAAGGTGCCCTGCTGTTCTGCAGTTTATGGCTTGCACAGTGTTAAAATGCTTCCCAGTTTAATAGCATCACCCTACTTATAGATCTGGATTTATTCCTCAGCCCAGCAATGACCTGTCAGAGCGACAGAGCACTCTCCTGTCTGTGCCATCTCTTCAGAAAGGAGCTGTATTTCTTTTGATTCAGTATTTGGCTCCTGTGTACTCCCACAGTGCTGGAAGGAGATGGCAGACTGGTGTAGGAAAGGCTGGTTTTGGCATCTAAGATCATAAAGTCACCTTGAGATAAACACCTGCCCTTGTGTGGAGGCTGCATTTGGGGCAGGGTCAGCACATTGTTCAGTCTCAGCATCCTAATTTTTTTGGTAGTAAATGATCACTGCAGGACTGACCAGTGCAGTGCTGCTGGATCTCTGGAGTAACAACTGCATGTGGCACCTGACTGGGTGATACCAAGAGTGTGCCTGATGTTGCCAGAGAACAGTCCAAGGTCCAGCAGTCTCAAGGGTGCTGTAACAAGCAGGTTGTCTGAGAGGGTGGTGGTTGTTGCTGTCTTGGAATTGCACAGTGGATTGAGCTTTGCAGTAGTACGTGAAATGTACTTCTGGCAGGAGGCAAATCCTTTGCTTCTCTTCTTAAAGGTCATTGCCTGAAAATTCCATATTCCTGAGGTATCTCAGAGTTTTACCCAAGAAAATGGAAAAGTAGTGCTAAGAAAGAGTATTGTGAACTGAAGCTTTCCAGAAGGGAGTACTGCAAATCCCACCCCTAGATGGATATAAAAGGTGCAATAAGAAGGATTTAAGAAAGCAGCTTTTTGTCAGAGACCTTTGAATGTCCAGTGGTATTTACCAGCATCATGTTCTGACTAGTTTCTTTACAGAAAAAAAGGGAAAAAACCTACTTTTGATTAATGTTGTTTTTCTTAGCCACAAGGAACTAGATATAATGGCCAAGTGCCAGGATTCTTTTGACCTCAACTGAAAATATCTTTCGAAATGTCCCTTGGAACTAGAGAATAATAAAAATAATCTTTGTCCTGAAGCTGGAGAGAAAGAGTGGCTGTGAATGAAAATCCTTCCTGAGCAAAAACATGCGAGCTGCTCTGAATGCTAATGTCAGTGGTTTGTGCAGCGTTCTCAGGTGGTTTTCCCTGTCCTTCTCCCCCGTTGCCCACCCAGAACCTGAAGCGTGTGGCCGAGGTGTGGATGGATGAGTATGCTGAGTACATTTACCAGCGCAGACCCGAGTACCGGCACCTCTCTGCGGGCGACGTCGCCGCTCAGAAGGAGCTTCGCAACAACCTCAACTGCAAAAGCTTCAAGTGGTTCATGAGCGAGGTGGCGTGGGACTTGCCAAAGTTCTACCCCCCAGTGGAGCCTCCAGCAGCTGCCTGGGGAGAGGCAAGTTCGTGGCTGAATGTCTGCAGTGGGCAAAGAGGCTGCGGTTTGGTTTTGTAAGGTTGCCTGTGTGCTCCAGTACTGGGCTGCTGTGAGGAGGGGGCAAGCGAGTGTTTAAAGATCTGCTTGGTATGTTTCAGAGCCCAGAACTCCCCTACCATTGCACTGGCCTGATCAAAGCAGGCAGTTGGGCAGGCAGCTGCTCCTATTAGTGCACAGCTACAGCGAGAATAGAGACTTGGCTTGTTCTGCATGCTGTGTATTCAGTAGGAATCAGAACATGCCAAAGGGAGGACTGGGGAGAGGAGGCAGCTGAGCAGCAGTGAAATCTTGTGTTTCCAAAGGGCTTCACAACTGTATTGAGCTACTTTGCTCTGTAGCTTTCCCATCTGAAAGCCAGAAAAACCATCCCTGTTTTTTGGAAATTGGCTGTGCTCTGGTTAAATATTGACCCCAGGAGTGAAGGTGTGAATTGTTTTATACAGCTGTCACACAGTGTTTCTGATAAGCTCCAAGAGAAGCTTATTCCTGGTGTTGTTTGTCAAGGCCAAGGCCTGATGAGCATTTCTGAGATCATAGTGTGGGTGAGGAGGATGCACCATCACAAAACACAGGGGGCTCTGCAGTCCTGTGGCTCTTGCTGTGTGCTGGAGGTTCAGCTGGGGATGGGCCCCATCTTGAGTTCTGTGCTTTCTTCCAGCTGTTACCTGCCAACTCAGTCACAGTTAAGGGAGGAATCTTAAAAATTGTCTCCATACAAATATTGCTGCTATTTGAGGCAGTTTGAGCCTTCTTTCCTGTCACCTGGTAGAAGCAGGAGATTCAGTGACTAATTTACTCTTTCAGATACGCAATGTAGGAACTGGACTGTGTGTGGATACCAAGCATGGAGCCCTGGGATCCCCACTGAGGCTGGAAAACTGTGTAAAGGACAGAGGAGAGGCAGCATGGAACAACGTGCAGGTAACACTCTGTCTGATAAATCACTGGCCCCTAAATTTGGGGATGGACAAGTTATGAGAACCAATGTGTAAGGAAGGCCATTGCAGAGCTGTCAGGTGCACCCCAAGGCCCAGATGCTGATTGTACTTGATGGGCTGGTAGCAGGATGTGGCTTGTGGTTGTGGCAGGGTCTGGAGCCTGGCAGACTCTGAGCAGAGCTTTTACCTCTGCTTTGAAGCTCTCAGAGCGAACAAAAGAAATCACAAGGAAACAATATGCCAAAACAATAAACCAGTAACAAGGCAGCTGTAATATGTAACAAAGTGAATATTAACTTCAAAGGTTGTGCTGAAAGAAGTGATAGAGGAGCATCATGCATATTAATGAACCTGCAGGAGCATTCAATAACCGCTCACTATCATCCTCCTGACAGGAGGCAAATGCATTATAAACACACAACCATTGCTGGGGAGAGATGAAACCAGCCAGGTTATAGATTCACCCTCTCAACATATAAGGTGCCAGAAACGACAGCTTTATTGTAGCAGAAGGGAGGAAAATATTAGTTTGTCTAAACTGTAGCAGCTGAGCTGAGAAAAGATCAAGAAAACAATGCCTCTATTACAGAGCCATGCATAACTCTTCAGGGAATGGCTTCAATAGTAAGAGACAGAGGGTTGTTGCATATCAATTTTGATGCGTGAAAAATAGAAACAAAACCAATTTACTCGGGCACGGTCCAAAACTAAGCCTCTGTTGTGTCAGGAGGATCTTGAAAATTAACGTTGGCTTATGTTTAGGACGAGAATGTGGAATGTTGAGCCTAAATTATTGTGGTAATTTCTCTCTCAAGTGGTGTTTAAAAGAGAGGCAGGAACAAAGTGGCTTTTTTGTGCAAAAGTTTTTGGCCACACTGCTTCTGATAGCAGCATCCTGATTATTACTGGCCTTTCTTACTGCCCCATGAGATATCTCTGAAGAGAGAACCATTCCATCACCTGGCTCCAAAGGAGCCCACAGAACAGCCCTTCTTAGGGAGGTGTGCTGGCTGTAGCCCTGAAGAACCACACTGGCTAGTGCTGGTCACAGAGGACACTTTCATCAAGGCCACAGCATTGCCAGGCATAGGTTGTGCCCAGTTCCTAGAGCTAAAGCCCTTTCTCTGATTTTCTGTGCTGTCCACCCCTTCATTTCACTTGAGAGAACTGAGAGAAGAGGGTGCCAGGAAGCACTGCTCAAGTATTTGCCCTTCTGACACTTCTGTGGGCTGGGGAGCTGTGGGTTTCTGGTCTCTTGTCCCAGAAGGTGTGGGACAGACATCTCAAGGTGACTGCAGGCTGCCTGTGCAGGTTTGTGTGTTCACTGCCAGCGTTAACTCAGAGCTCCTATAGCTCTCTGTCTTTTTTGCTGGCTGTGAAGGGCTGTAATTGGTCAGCTGCTCACTTAATCCTTGATGTATGTCTGCATTGCAGACATCCAGGGCTGCTCTCGTACCCAGGCTGACCAGCATGGCTGGCTGCAGCAGCACACTTGGCTTTCACATGGTGCATGGCAGCTGGGACAGACTCCCCTGGTCAGCAATCCCTGTCCCTAGAGGTGGGAGCAGTTTTCCTCTAGAAGATGCTGTCCTTTCCCTGAAGCCACCCCCTCCCTGTGGACACAGGGAACAGCCTTCTGTGGGTGAAAACATCATGCCCAAGTATGGGCAACCCTGAAGGTCCTGTTTGTCCTGGCAGGTATTCACCTTCAGCTGGAGAGAGGACATCCGTCCAGGGGATCCTCAGCATACCAAGAAGTTCTGTTTTGATGCCATTTCCCACAGCAGCCCTGTGACCCTTTATGACTGCCATGGAATGAAGGGGAACCAGCTCTGGAGATACCGAAAAGTGAGTCAGTGGGCGTGGGCATGTTCATATTCTCTTCTAAGGTGTCAAATTGCCTGTAGGCACTTAAATTTCTTAAAATGTTACCACTCATCTTTTACTCCTTCTCTCTGTGAAGCTGCAATAAGAGAATCTGCAGACAGTCTGTTGTCACTATGCCATTAATTGCCCTTAATTAGAAAGTGGTTATTCCCTCATTCCACTGGTTAGAAAGGTGAGGACTCCAGGGCTCCTGAGCAGAAGGACACTCTCCCTGCAGTGTGTCCACAGCTGGCAGTGAGGTGATGTAACACTCTTTTGAAACCTGTTTGCAGAGAGGTGTTCTGAGAATTGGTTTGTTCTGGAAAATGGTGCCAAAAGTAGATAAGGATTTATTCATCCTCCTACTAAGCAGCTAAGCTGTTGTGGGCAACAGGTAAGTAAATTCTAGTCTAAGTGCCCTATCCTATTCCTTGCAGTCTGCTGGCAGAGTGCCCTGGAGTGATGCAGCAGGATGTCAGCCTGTAGGAGGGAGAGCCTGTGGCTTCAGGCACTGCTTTAGAGCTTCCCAGTGCAGGTGTGAGGATTGGGCTGGATTCTGTTGCAAGGGTAGGAATGGACTCAGACACTCACCAACCACTTAAGTGTGGAACAACTCTAGATACACACAAGTAATACAATAACTTGCCTTGGTTTTTAAGACTTCTTTCTGTTGATTTTAGAACAGTTTTTCTTCTTTGCTTGGCAACCTCACGTCAAATTTCTCTTCTCCAGGACAAGACCCTCTACCATCCAGTCAGCAGCAGCTGCATGGACTGCAGTGAGAGTGATCGAAAGATCTTTATGAATAGCTGCAATCCTTCATCTCCAACACAGCAGTGGATATTTGAACACACAAACTCAACCATCTTGGAAAAATTTAACAGAAATCTTGATCTTTAAGAGACTGAGAAAATATATATATATATTTTACGATTATAGTTTTTACTGGGGAGGGTTGCAAAAGATTTTTTTAAGAATACTTTTTTTTAAACACTTAATGAAGGTAAAAGGGAGAATCTCAGGAGAAGGTTAACTAGCAGGCCAGTCTTTATTGCGAAGATGCTGCATCCTTCTCTTCTGGGGATGGTGGAATTTTAAAGGCTTTGCCAGAGCCACTTCTGTGCTGAGACTGAACAGAAACTCTGTTTTTAGAGGAGTCTGAATGTGATTCAAATGGCTTTTTTTCTTTTTTGCCTTTTTTTTTCTTTTGTTCTATTTCCCACCTGGGTCTTGTGTTAAATGATTTTTGTTATCCGGGACCCTCCAGGACTTTTTGTAGCTGCTATTCCACCCGCTGAAGTGTTCCCACAGCTTTATCTTCCAAACTCCATATAAGTAAAATCTTGACAGAAGATTTAAGCCTCTGATCAAAAAAAAAAAAAAAGCCCATCAGTGGAAAATGAAATGCATATTTTTTTGCCCTGAACCAAATATATTTCAAACAGGTTGAGTATTATGATTTTCCAAATCATAGCTCCGATGAAGGAATGAGCTCTAGTGGAAGTGCAGCCAAGTGTTGGGAATATCGCTGTAGTTATTAGCAGTGAGGAATCTGTTTCTGGTCCATTCATTTTGCAGTCAGTTTGTCACTCACTGTTGAATCTTCAAGGTGAAAGATGAGCAGAAGGTTTTTTAAGTAAGCATAGTTCTTACAGGTGAAGACTTTTCCTAACAGCCTTTTGATATCAGGTTCCAAATTTGCCTCATACTCATAATCTTTTTAGCACAGACACCTCCACGGTTTCTCAGAGTTAAATCTACTGTGTGATGGCAACTTCCATTTTTACTTTAGAGGTCTGAAGGCTAAGTTAATTCACAGTTGGTGTGAGCAGATTAATTCAGGATAATCAATTCAGATTGATTAGCCATTGGTCTTTATCCATTTGTTCATCAGTCTGTAGTTTGTTGAGTCCTGTGGTCAGTAGTGTTCTAGGCTTGTGGGAATGTGCTATTAATCTCTCCTCATTTCCCAACATCCACAGCACTGTACAGTTTACTGTGACTGGAAATCTGTTTGCTTATGCAGCAGTGTGGGATTGATGGACCCATTTTGCTGGTACCCTCTCCCCTGTGCAATCTGTGAGCAGTGCAAGGTATTATCCTTCTGGTTTGGCTATGGGATCTGCCATACCATGAACCAAGATTGTCTCATCCCAGGAGCTCGAATGTATTGACAGTAAAGGATGAATAGAGGACCACTGGTTCAAGTCTGTCTGAAGCAAGTAAAAAAACCCATGGTTTAAAATGAAGTTCTTGCAAAAACAGATTTACTAATTTATTAGTTGAATTAGTTGTACTGAAAGCAGGATTGTTGCCTGTGTTTCAGGTGTCTTTGAGGACATTTAGGGCTGTGTCTTGCAGCTGGGAGCAAACTATGACACAATTGTCAGCCCCTCAACCTCTCTAGTCTGATGTGTTGACTATCGATCAAAATCATTTCCACCTCTCATTCTCACAGCTGAGACTGTCTGACCTCTTTTGCCATCTTACCTGGTCCATGCAGTCATGGGAAACCATGGGTGCTGCCTTGAAGCTGGGACCAGGCTTCCCAAATGTGTTGGTTTCCAATGTTTCAGGAGTGAAGAAAGAAAAAACAAAAGCTCCAGGCTTTCCTTGTGACAGTTCTGCAGCAGTATTGTATGGAAGTGAGACCAACATCAGGCAGAGCTGACATCTTATGTTCTCAGTTACTGCAATATGTCTGTCATTAGGATCCCTTTTCATTTCCGTGGGAGACAGAGTCACCTTCCAGTGCTTTGTGTCTGACTGCTGCTTTCCTTAAGTTATTAATGCTCTCATTAGTCTAGCAGTGCTGAGTGTGGAGCACTAGATGGCCTGACTAGATGTCTTTATGAATGTTTTAATACCTGTGGAACAAGAAGCTGTTTGTCGATGAACAGTGATAGTTTTTTATAACTGGGACAAAATCAGCAGATTCTATAAATGGACTGTAGGTCGTTCTGCTTGCAGGTTGCAACTTTGTGTGTCTCAGTTTTCTAATGAGAGGATTAGCTTCTGTTTCTAAAATGCATGGCTTGCTTTGTACTTGGGCTCACCTTGTGAGGAGAGCCCTGCTTGGCTCACAGGATGCTTCAGCGAGAACTGCAGCAATGAACAGGTCTTTTACCACTTGGTGATCTTATTTTGGAGAGAAAGGTCAGCTCTTAGCAGTTTGCACCAAACCATAAGTAATAGTTGAGGCAATTCCTATTTGACAACCCACTACCAATACACAGAAACTGGAGCTTTAGTGTGAGTGGTGTTACCAGGTTCCTCTCAGTGTGGTTTATCTGTTTTCTGAAGGTTTGGGATCTGAGTGTGATAAGTGCCTCACAAATTCTGTACACTTCTGACTAGCTCGCTGGGCTTTGATCTATTAATTTATTTGCATCAATTATACTTTTCAATACCCTAGAGGCTTTGCTGACTAATGCAAAGACTTAATATAGCCAACCTTCCACTGATTAAGAAATAGAAGCTGTATTTCATCATCTGCATCTTTAACTGAGCCTTTGCTGGGCAATCTGGTTAATTATTTCAATTACTTTTGGTTATTTGTAAGCAAAATTGCTAAAGCATGAATACACAAGCAAATCTTCACATCTGCATATGAGGCAAGACTGGAGATTAAATACCGATGATTATCTAATGCAAAATAAATGTTTTCATATTTTTTTCCCCAAAAAGTATTGAAACACCCCTCTCTTCATGGCTGCATAAGTTCTGCTACTTTAAAGTATCAGAATCCCAGACAACAGAGGGATCCCTGGGTGTGTGTTTTGTTGCATAAAAATATTTTGCCTTGCTCTTGGAGCTGTTGTTGATCTACTGGTGCTAATCTCTAAGGTCTACAGACAGTAAAGAGGTTTAGGGCTCTCATGTGTGCAAGGTATCTTTTCTCCTATCTAGGAAATTAACTTTTTTTCCACACCACAACAGAAGAAGTGTGAGCCTTCCTGAGAGGGGAATACAGCGTCATTAAAATAAAGATGTGCCTTTTTAAATGTAAATGTACAGCAAATGCTTAAACTTGAACCATTTCCTAGTGCCTTGCTGGACAAGAGAGGAGAGGGGAAGGGGTTGGGAGTTAAGGATGTAAGAGAAGGCTTGACTTGTGCAGTGTTTGTGTGGGGGTTTTTCTTAAATGTCTGACTTTCAGTGAAAAATTTGTGTGAACTACAGTAATTCAAAAGCTCCTGGGTTTCCTCTGTTGAATCAGTCTCGTTAATGACTGGGGGGGTTTGTCACTCCTGAGGCTTGGAAAGGGTGGCAGCTTCCTCTTGGTGCCCTGTAACAAGTGGAGCTAGACTGGAGGATGTCCTGGTTAGCTGTTGGATGTTTCACCTCATGGTGAAGGCTCATGATTTCACTGGCATGCAAGGATCCTGCATTTTATTTTCTGAGTATGCAAATCACAAATAGTCCCAAAAGCTTATAAAATCTGTAGCCAGAAGTGTCTTTCAGAAAAAGCCGATGCCTTCCATCACTGGGAAACTTTTTAAAGGGTGTGTTAAAATTTCTAATACAGAAGTAGCAAGAAAGCCATTTCTCATTGTAACTCTCTACCTAGTTGGTTTTACAGCAGTCTGTGCAGGGGCTTTGCTTTCCTTTGCTGGGGACTTCCAGTCAGCAAACTTTCTTCCTCCCTGCTGCACTGAGATCAGTGTACAGAGAGTCAGAGGCACCACCAGCATTGCAAGAGCACAGTGCTCTGGGGCTGCTGCAGGGCTGTCACAGCAGCTCTGCTGGCTCACATCACCCAGGGAGAGATCTCCTCAAAGCCATATGGGGCAATCATGGAACTGTTGGGTGAAAAGGGAGAGGATTATATTTTAAATTGTCTCTCAAGGTATGGACAGGCATTTGAATGGTTTTCAGGCAGTCAGCCTGTCATGCTTCCATTTGAAAGAGCCCTGGTAAAGCCATGTTTGAAACAGCCTGGCTCTGCCAGCACAAGCAGTGCTCGTGTACCTTGCATCCCACATCCCCTCCCAGCTGCTGTGGTTTGTGGATAAACCATGTGGTTTCACAGGATACACAACAAATGGGAGCTGGCTTGGGAGTCAGGAGCACTGGGTCCTGCTCCCAGGCTACTGTGAGCTGTTACTTGATCTTAAGCAAGGGAAGTCTGTGTGCTGCAGTCTTCCAGCCTGTGTAGGATTTACCTTTAAGTGCTGTATTTTCTGACCTAATCAGTGTTGAATCCAGATTTTAAAACGAGCTGCACATTCCCCACCTGGTTCAAGTGGAGAGGAGAAATGTGATGGGTGGAGAATGGGAAATAAGACCTGAAAATTCCATCAGCATTGAACACAGACTTGTCAATTCATTTCATGCTCCTCATTAACCAGTCAGATTGATTTATTCACATTATAAATTTAAAGTGTAACTGAAATAAACTCATCTCCCAATGCTCCTTTGTAGTGCCACACTTCAGCTTGGAGGTCTATATGGAACTAGGCAGTGACAGATTACAGAAATCCTAATAAAAACCCTATGTCTGTTTTTGACTCTGCCTCTGCTAGCTGAGTACACTCCTTTATTTGCTGCATTTTGAGCTTTCTTGTTGCTTCTGTATGATTCAAAAGGCTTCAGTGATTCCAGCACATGTGAGGGAGTTGGGTGTTTTATATAAAACCACTGAATCTATGTGGTCTTAATTATACTAGTCCAACACTAGGAAAAAAGTCCTAATCCCAATTAGTGAGCAAGAAAATGTGAACTTCAACCACAAAACAAGATAAAAACTGATCGAGCTAATAGGTTGAAACCTTAGCCCTTATGATAACAACAACAAATAGCTTTAGCCTCTAGGGTGGAGAAGGGAATTGGTTTCAAAATGCATTCTCCAGGATCTCGGTGATTAGGTCTAAGTTTGTCTGTTCCTTGTACTGCATGCATTTTCTCTGTAAAACTGGATGGTGCCTCTTGAATCAGTGTGTATTTATTTTGTGCATATTAGGACCAACAGCCTAATATCTGGGGGCGGTAAAGGACTTGTAGCACTTTAATGTAGTAGCTTTCATAAATTGGGAATCATTGATAGAATGCCTAGTGTTTTTAAAGTTGAATGGACTTCCTTTTATAATATATTTAAAATAAATTTTTAATGTGTTTTCTGAAAACTGTGTGTGCAGATGTGACTGTCCATGTTGGTTTTGCTCCAGTGATTTAGTTCTCTCCTCTCTATTTATAAGCTCAGTTATCCCTGGTCTGGTGTTTCCCCAGCACAGGCTTCCTGCCATGAAATGCACTGGTGTCCTCCAGCCCCCTTGGGAAATGTCCTTCCTGGCTGCCTTTTGCGTTGGGAGTAGATCACAGGATTTACTGCATGCACACACGAGCAGCCAAGGAGCTCATGCCCAAGTGTTGTGTTGGGTGCACAAGGAGGCTCAGGCTCTGTGTCTGCTGCTCAGAGCTGCTTCCTGGCAGCTCTGAAACCAGTGGGACCAACCCATCATCTCCCAGAACTCCAGCCCTGAATGAAGAGCAAGTGGCAACTGCAAGGGGAGGAGACATGAGGAGAAATGTAAGATGTGGACAGAGCTGGAGGAAGACATATTCATGGAAGTAGGTGCTTCATGCCCTGGGGTGCTGTCCTGGGTGGATCACGGCTGTGGTAGATGATTTGTGCCCAGGTAGGACACCCATGAGGGATAGTGGCCATGGACAGCCCTTGGTAGGGCACACTGGAAAGCACAATGCAAAGAAAACCTAGATGTCATTTTTCTTTCTCTGTCTCTCTGCCTCGGGAGCAACTACTGGGAGATCCATCCCACTCCTCAGTTTGCAGGGGAGGGTTTTAGCAGCTCATGGCCCTGTTTGTGTTCTGAACTCCTTGTGGGAAGAGCAGACTTAGCCCAGGACAAGGGAAGTTTATCAGCATTGCTCATGTTCCCATGTTCTCAGTAGGACCCTCAGTGCTTTCTACTGTCACCACTTCATTTCTTCAGTGGCCTTCTCAACACTCCTTTTTACTTAACTCCTTTGGGGAAAACAGTGGGGAAAAAAGGGAGAAAACCAATGAAATGTGTGAAAACGTTCGTGTGGGAAAATGAGCGTGTGTGAAGGAAAGGCAAGGCTCTTTCTGGGCGACCAGCAGACAACTGCAAGGTTAAGTGCTTCCCAGGGGAAGACTGTGCTGTGATTCTTGGCCCCGGGAATGTTGCCCAGGGTGGGTATGTGCCAAAAGCTGTGACAGTTTAAGCATTTTAGCAGGTTCAGTATGTGCCACCCTAGGAAAGTGCTGAGGAGAGTGGGAGTCTGGGGGAATGTGCCAGGGCACTGTTTCCATTGGCCCTCATGGTACTGAGAAAGGAAATGGTCTGATTTCTGACAGGAGGTATAAAATTTTTTAAGACGACACCTTCCCAGGACATCTTCAGCAGCACAGACCGCTTGGAGAGAAGCATTTCTGTCCCAAGACCCCAGATGGCTCCATTAAAACAGTAAGTTCCACATGACAGCCACACCACAGACTTATCTTTAGAGGGTAGTGCTGCTCCAGGTGAGATTTACAGGCTTGTGCAGGTTCCTCTAATTTGATTAGAGGCTGGCTGCGATGGGCAGGCTATTACCGCTTCAGAGGCACTAAAGCTGCCTGGGTGCTGATGGGTTTATGAAACATTGTTTCTCACTTCATTGCAGCTCCCACAAAGAATTATTGGATCAGGTTAGTGATAGATACCTAATAAAGAATGTCTCTGTGAGGCAGTTTATTTCTCAGCAAGCTTGTTCCGGACTAGCAGACTGTGAAATCTGGAGGTTCCCATGAGGATAAATACAATGAAATAAACTGCAATTATAAAAACACTTCCATGCACTTTCTTTTTTTTTTTTTTTATTTTGAAAGACTGTAGAGAGGTGTCATCCTGTTAGCCTGAGCAGAAGGTAATTAGCACTGAATTAGCAGACAGACAGGGACAAAAGCAGGGTTTTTCCTTCTACTGAGCATTGCAAAGGGACTTAAAATCTTTTCATTTGCAGGGATGAGAGGCTGCAACCCAAGATGAAATCCAATCTGATAGTCAGTACCAACCTGTTCTGGCACTTTTGGTGCCTGTTTCTCCAGCCATTCCTGCTTCCCATAGTATAGTCCAGGGAGCACCTGCAGAATCTCCTCCCCATGGGGACAGAAGTCCTACTAGTTATGGTCATGTTCCCTTTTATCTCCTTGCTTGCTCCTATTATCATCTCTCCCTACACTCTGTGTTTACAGCTGCCTGAGAGTCAAGATAGTCCCTCTGCAAGATTTCCTCAGCCTGCAATTTGATTTTTATTGGTCATATTAAGATAAACCTGAAAAGCTTGGTATCGGGAGCTGCAAGATCACAATCAGCCTTTTGTGTTTTCTCTTTCCCCAAAACAAGAGAATATCTGTCTGGTTTTGCCAGAAGGGTATTAATTCATGTGGGCAGATCCCAAGCAGCTTGGCCTAGGGCTTTTATAAGCAGTGGCATTTTGCTTATTTAAAATATCTTTGCTCTTCACTAACTGCTTGTTGGTCTGTGAGTAAAGTAATTTATTTCTATCAGCTTCCCATGAGAACAGCCAGCTCCAGTGTCCCCAGGAGGGTGCACTGTGGTTCTCTACTAATCACATGGACAAACAGAAATAACTAATTGCCTGAAGGCACCGGCAGTAAAAGCAAAGACAAGAGGCAGAACTCCTGAGAAGTATTAAGTCCCTCCCCTCCAGATTTATTCTGAGACATGTTTGGTTGTGTAAGGATTGCCGAGAAAATTCAGGGTTTGGCTTTTCTCAGTCATCTTGAGCAGGCAGAACAGGTTGCAGGATGCCTGTCAGGGTTACTGTGGAGCAGCCTGAGCTGAGGACCAAGGGCTCTGAGGAGTCTCTTCTCACACAGGTATTTCATGTCTGTGATTCAGCACAGTCCACCCAGTGCTCACGCACCTTGTTCCATGTGCAAGATTTCAGACTTTGAAGTAATTTTAGCCTATGGAACCTTTTTTCAATTTGTGCAGAAAGTCTCTTTTTCAGGAAGATGAAATCTTTTTCCCTTTAGAGCTGCTCACACAGCTCTGACAATGGGATTTGCTGTCTGGCATTTCAGAGGTCACAGCATTTCCAGAAGTTACATCTTTTCTGCACAGATCAGTAGGAATTTCATTCTTTATTTTCCCCTACTTCTCCTTTTTTACTTTTTTGAGATTTCAGATTGGGCTTTTAGGGTTTCTTTTTCCTGAAGGTGAAAGAAATGTGAAGATTAAAGTCACGTTGCTTCGGGAAACACTTCTCTGGGTCCTATCTTCTCACACTCCCTGCCTTGTAATCAGGAAAACTAAAAAAAAAGGGAATAATATATTTCTTATAATAGAAAAAAGTACATGTAGTACATATGTCAGCCAGGAACTCTTGCCTACACCACGAGGTGCACAAGGACACACTTTGGCGGCTGTGACGAGTGTTGTCCAAGGGCTGGGTGGGAGCTGCAGGTTCAGGTGTGTCAGTCACAGGTTCGGGTCTGTCACAGGTCCGGCTGTTCCGGGTGTGCTGCCGCTTCGGCTCCGGCCGGCACTCCGCTTCCCCCCATGCTCCCGGGGCAGGGTGACCCGATCCCCCCACGCTCCCGGGGCAGGGTGACCCGATCCCCCCACGCTCCCGGGGCAGGGTGACCCGATCCCCCCACGCTCCCGGGGCAGGGTGACCCGATCCCCCCACGCTCCCGGGGCAGGGTGACCCGATCCCCCCACGCTCCCGGGGCAGGGTGACCCGATCCCCCCACGCTCCCGGGGCAGGGTNAGCGGCGCGGGGAGCCCCGCCCCCGGAGCCGCTCCGGCCAATCATCGCGGCTCGCTCAGGTCGGGGGGCGGGACTTCCGCGGCCGGGGGCCGGTTTTGTGCGCGGCTCCCGCGGGCGGCGGCGCTT
>WBMV01007110.1:599919-663692 GCA_013396655.1 Campylorhamphus procurvoides
GAGTGGCGGCCGGGCCGGCCCCACCGGCACCGCACTGCGGGGCCTCGGCGAGCCGCGGGGCCATGTGCGGGATATATGCGGGATATAGGGCCGTGTTCTGGGCTCGTGCGGGGTGTAGGGCTCGGTGTAGGGCTCTCTGCGGGATATGGGGCGGTGTGCGGCGTGTAGGGGTCTGTGCGGGGCTGTGTGCTGGATGTAGAGCTGTGTGCGGGGCTAACACGGTGCCTCAGGACCGTGCTTTCCCATCCAGCGCTCGGGGAAGGGAAGCGAAGGGAAGGACGTGCCTGGATGCGGCTTTTCCCGTGTATAGACCCGGCTTTTCCCCCCGCCTCGCTCCCTGCCTGGCGAGACCTGAAACACAAAACGCCGGGTCTGGGCAGGCAGGCGGTGCCGAGGGAAGCCAAGCAGCGAGCTGGGCTGCCCCTGCTCCGGAGGGAGGGTTTCCATTGCGGGTTGGGGCTGGAGATGCTGGCTGTGCCTCCAGGTGAAAGCAGCCCCCGGTTTTCAGCGCTGCTTCTGCCATCGTCAGGGACCGGAGCTGTGGCCAAGCGGGTTAAAGGGGATGCTGATGGTGCTGCCCCTTCAGCAGGGCTTGTTCGCACACGGAACAGCCCGGCTTGCTGCCTGATGGCATTCAGTGACAGCTCTCTGCTGGAGGTAGAAGCCTTTGCCCAGCAGAGCAGCCCGAAGGAATTCCTCAGAAGTGACTCCGTTCAGGGAATCTAGCCCTGCACGCTTTTCTTACCAGCTCTTTAAAGATTAAAACCAGTGAAAACAAAATTAAAAAAAGGGTGAAGTTTTGAGCCGGTCTGTTTGGCAGCTCCCCCGGTTGGTTGGGTCTCTTCCGCACAGCTGAAGTGCATCGTGTCAGGGGAAGAGAGTGACTCGATTTGAAACATATTCTTAAAAAATGGAGTATTTCTCCTCGCTGAAGTCCTCGGCAGACTTGTCTAGTGGCGCAGTAATTTCTTGCATTTTAGAGTTTAGTCTTTGTTGCCAGATGTAAGGCTTTAGAAATAAGAAGGAGAGATCAGACTAATAATGAACTCAGAACAAAGGGAAAGTGCGAGGCAAGGCTGCATGGAGGGATTTCTGCTGTAGGTTGCCAGTGTCATCTGAGGATGTTTTTACTTTGCAGATACCAAATAATGTTGATCATTTGAAGTCGTTTGTTTTGTTAACTCTAGTGAGATAATATTTGTTAAAAGGGGAGTTCCCCAGCTGAACAAGCAGTAGGAAAGAGACAATTCTGCTTTTGGTTGGTTGGTTTGTTTTGATTGAGGTAATTAGCCAGCTTTTATTTGGTCAGGGTGTTGAAACACTTGCATTAGTAATCTTTCTGTACTGTTCAAGCCAGAAAGTTCATAAGAGTGGAGCAGAGTAATATTTATCTTAGTAGTGAGCTGCTAGTAAGTCCTGAAGTAAATACACTTCCTCCAAGCAAGGACCTATTTTTTTCTGCTATACAATTGCAACCATAATAAAGAAATACATTGTCTGCAGAGGTTCAAGTTCAGATGGAGAGAGCTCGAGTCCTTAATTTACTTTGCCTTTAGTCTTTGTAATGTAAGCTATCTCCGACTCAAGAGTGTGATATCAGGCCTGGGGTTTAAGATTAGAAATCCCTTAAGGCAGTCAGTCACACCAGTGGTGAGGGATGGACTCTCATATCAGTGTCTAAGTGGCTGCTGTTGGATGCTGTTTCACAATGCCTCTTTTGATTGCTCTTTTACCACTTCTGGTTCTTAGGTGAGACATCTGTATATTTGTGATTTCCACAAGAACTTCATTCAAAGTGTGCGAAACAAAAGGAAGAGGAAGACGAGCGATGATGGAGGTGACTCTCCTGAGCATGACACGGATGTCCCGGAGGTTTGTAGGCTGCTTTACCAATTCTGAGCGTTCACTTGGATGGTTTCCTGTGTCGGAAAATATTTACATTTTAAATTGCAACTCCACTGAAGCTGTAGAGTTAGTCTCACTTTCCAGGAAGACTCTTCTCGTATGATGTCCTAATTTTCTTCTTCATTCTTGTATGAGCTCTTTGGTCATGTAAATTTTCCATAAAAAGAGGTGCAATAAGGTAACTGTGCAGTTTCATGTACGTACAGTTAAAACCATATTTGATACTAATTCTTTTTAAAGGTAAAAATAGGATATTTTTGGTGGTGTCTGAGGCTCCAATATCATTCTTTGTTACCTAGCATGCATCATTCTGCAAATACACTGGAGAATTCAGTAGGTTGATTGGGTTTTTGATGTCCAGGGATATTGAGCTTCTGCAAACCTTTTGCATATATGGTATTTTTGGGGCACTATTTAAAATTACCTTTAAATAGTTTGTAACACCTTTTTATTTTCAGGAAATAGGTCGGGGGGGGGAGTTTCTGTGATACAGAACTCTAGAGTAATCCTTTCTCTGTGCCACTGTGTGCTGCATTTGCCTCAGTGATGTTTCTGGTACAGCAGACACGGCAAAAAGTTGCGCAGAGGTGATGTTCGGGAGGAGCAGAGCTGTGGCCACGTCAGCAGAGCCCTCTGCTGGAAATGCCAACCCTGTTGGCAAAAAGCCTTTTATTTCTTAAAAAAAAAAAAAAGCCACCAGGAGTCATTTTGCCAGCAAAGCTTTGCCTTGGTGCAAAGCTGTGTGCACACGTTTTCTTTGTGGAGGTGTTGAAAGACTAGCAAGTTTTTGGTGTGTTTTTTTTTTTTTTAAGGATACCTGACCTTTTGTGTTCACTGTTGATGTTTCCATTCAAGGTTCTCCATCAAAACTTTCCTATTCAGGTTTTACAATAGTTGCCAGGGTGATTGCTGAAGACCCAGCTGGCATCTAAAAATGGTGCTGTAGAGCACAGAAAATCTTTGGTGGCTGAAACCTGAGGGATGCATGTCACCCAACTGAACTGGGAACTCTGCACTGTGTCAGTTTTAATATCATTTTCCTCTTGCTTTTCAGCAGAGATTCCTTTTGTCTTTGAAACTTGGCATTTTCCACATGATCTTCATCTTTCTTCCTGTAACCTCCCTACCACCCCTTTTGGTTTTAAACTGTGCACTTCCCGTTTAAGTATTTGAATTTCATTTCATCTCTGTGCTCTGTTTTATGTCACAAGCCATTTGTTCAGTGCCTGCTAAATTGATACTTCATGTGTGAGCTTTTTAAACCTTGTGGGAACAAAAGGTTCCCCTTTGCTTGGAGGTTGCAGAGGTGTAATTGAGAGCAGAAATTGGCCAGCAATTCTGTTGACAGCATGTGAACCAGAACAAAATTTTCTATTTCCCTGAGGCTATTTTGGTCCTTTAGCATTAACAAATACAAAATATGCTGAGGTGTGTCAGTAAAGCAAACCAGTGTGGTTCTGAATGCAGGCAAAGAGCAGTACTGGTGAGGAAGAAGTACTTATTTTTGGATATTTTTAGGTAAAATAACTACTCATAGAAACTAAAGGTAGTGCTCATCTCCTCTTCTCTGCATCATTTGCAGGTTGACTTGTTCCAGCTCCAAGTGAACACCCTGAGACGCTACAAGAGACATTATAAGTTGCAGACAAGGCCTGGACTCAACAAGGCTCAGCTCGCAGAAGTAAGTGCCGACAGAGGTAGTGTTATCTCTCTGTTATTAAAAAGCTTTTTATCTCCTCTTTTCAAGTGCATGTTTTGTGGACACTCATACCTGTGTGACTCACTCGTACGTACCAAGTGCTCTGTGAAGGGTTCCAGAGGATGGTGCCAACAGAAAGCTGCTTTCACCTGGGGCAGGCATGGAAGGCATAGAAGCTGGCTCTTGAAAGCATGGCTTGTCTCTGTTTCCTTTCTCACCATGTTCATAGTCATACTTGGTGACCTTTAGGGAGCAGAAACAGAACCAATTTTCTGTGGCCTGAGTGTTATCTGGAGATGGCTGTTGGACTGAAACTCGGACTTACACACTCCTGGTCTCCCTAAGTGCCCTTGTTAGTTTTTTTTTCCTCACAGGCACTTGAAGTGGTTGGAATTGCTTATTATTAAAGGCAGAATCACTGACCATGACTTTGGGTTCCTTATTTCCCTCCCTTGTCCTGATTATTCTGTATTAAGTCAATAAAAGGCTTTTTCCTTAAGCACCTCTGCTGCTGCTTTCTCACCATATGGGTACTTGTCAGAAAGAACTTTCTGTATGTCTGTGTTATTTGGGTGAGTTGTGCTTGGTATGCATCTGCTGCGCTCTCTTTCCTGACTTGATCTCATGACATGCTGTGAGAAAAGTCTTCTCTAAACTTGAGAAACTGTCACAGTTACTAAATGGTAGCGAGGTTGATTTTGGAAACTGTGGTTTTCACAGCTGTCTCCCTAAAACTGTCTGGTTTGCTCCTACTCTTGCTTTAAAGAACAAAAACCAGCAGACCAAAAAAGTCAGCAAAACACTGTCTTTCTCTCTTTCAAAGTCAGCTAGGGAGTGAACATACCAAATGTAGAGAATGTGTAGTGTAGGAGTAAGTTGAACAGAGCATGGTGGTGGTATTCCTCATTAGCAGTTCTGGTTTGTCATGTTCAACTAATGAGTTCATAGTCTGTCAGCTGCCTCCTGCCATGAAGGACTACCTGCTTAGAGAGTTTGCCATGAATGTATCCGAGAGGAAAGAAAAGATCAACTACTATGCAAGCAGAAAATAAAGGGAGCCTAACTTAAAGTTGTCACACACTTCCCAGATTTCCTGTGGAGTCTGAGCAGCTGTGACCCTACGCTGGATCCTCGTCCAGCTCCCATGCTTGAATCACTGCTGCCTGAGGCTCTTAGACTCCTGCTGCTATCGCACCGTAAGGAAAACTCAAAACTTCCATAAATCTTCTTGGAGTGACTTATTGCATAAGTATTGCAGTGTTTCTGACACTGTCCTCTAAGACACTGAGGTGCAGAGAAAACTTGCTTGCCAAATAATGTTGGCATGAAATGTCACTCAGGAGGAGCTGTGCTGCTTTGGCAGGAGGAGGTTCTGGCTTCCAAATTCCACTTGTAGGTTGGCTACAAATCCTGCTGACATAGCAAGGCAATGCTATGTCCATACACACATTCCAGCTGTAAAGAGAGAGGGAGGTAAATGAGGACTGACAGTTGGAATTGGTGCATGTTTGACTACAGGTATATTGTGCTCGGTGGCTGCAAAATTGGTTTTGGAGAGTGAAGAGACACCCTGTTCTGATTATTTCTACTTTTTAATTTCAGCATTTCTGTCTCTTTACATGTTGTCCTTCCAGACTGTCAGTCGTCACTTCAGGAATATTCCGGTGAATGAGAAGGAGACACTTGCTTATTTCATCTACATGGTGAAGAACAACAAGAGCAGGCTGGACCAGAAATCAGAAAGCAGCAAGCAACTAGATTGAAGGTTAACAAGACTTGGAATAAGAGAGACCTTGAAGGAACATATGGTATTGTGCATTTTAGGTATATAAGAACTGTTAAAGTATATTGTAAATTTTTTTTTTAAAAAATGCAGTGTCTGGATGACAGAAAAAGTTATAGACATTCTTATCAGGAGTATTTGAAAACATGTGCCCAACGTGTTTCCGAAGACTTCCTCCCCTCATTTCAAAGTCACATTGGAATAAAGAAATGGGGATAATGGAGAAGCCAAGTAAACCTGTAGGACTGTGGAGTTTGTCAACTTGGTGTTTTAAACCATTTCTGGAAATCTGCATCTCAGTGCAATTCAGATCCCAGGTGGAATTTTTTTCACTGAATTCAGACTGCATTGCAAACCACCATGCAGTTTGTCTTGGTACAGGACTGGAAGACCAGCAGAGATAAAATTCGTTATCAGGGTGCATGGGTCAGAAGTTTATCTGAAGCTTGCTCCTCACCTACACATGCTCTGTCTTACCTTGAATCAGTGCTTCAAGTCCCAAACTTCTACACATGCTCCAGATCACCAGATCTACTCCAATGAATGCTACTTGACTGGTCTGAAATTGATTTTTCTTTTTACCATTTTTCCTCCTGATCCCATCTGACATGGATGCCAACCAACTCTCTGCAATCTCTTTTTCTAATTTCTTTTATTTAAGAACTCACAAATTGTCTGTAAGCATTTAAAAACTTCTACATTTCCTCAGAATGTGGCATTAAGGCAAACACAGTTTATTTGCTGGGTCTGATCATGTTGGTAGAAGTGCTTGTTTAATTCACTTATATATATTTCAGTGATGGTAGGTAAAAAATGGCTTGAGACATCAGTCTCTTAAATTCTGGGTCAGGTCAGTATCGGTCACAGGTTTTGTGAATTTTATACTGAAGCTGTAGCAGGTGTCACAAAACTGCTGTGTGGATTCAGGGGCTCTGCAATCTCTGTTTAGTATAAAGCAGAGGTGTGGGTGAGGCACCATAACCAGGGCAGTGATCTGACTGGAGCATTTCATGATGCATTTCACCTGTCCTTGCAACAGGCAAGAAGTATTGAAGCATTTGCTTTTCATGAGCATTACATGTGCATTCATGAGAGCTGTGTGAGTGAGCATGGCACCCTGGTCCTCCCTAACTGGACACTGTAGGAGGAGATGACTCTGATTTTGTTATTCAAAACCAAGGTGTCCTTACAAATAACACAACAGTTATTTTGGCAAAAGGAGCTTATAAAACTGTTGGTCATGACTGACTGTTCTCCAATGACCTCAGATTCTCTTCAGGGGATCTCATGATTTAAAGCACCACCCTGTTTCTTTGCTGTCCTAACCAGTGTCTCCATTCTGGTACATAATGCCAGGACTCCACATAGAGAGGATATTCTCAACAAGCCTTAAGCAACAAACTGAACAGTAGAAAACTTCAGCTAGCGGTTTGTAAAAGGCAGGTTTAAATATTTCAAAACTGGATGAAGCTTTGTTGAAGAGCTAAACACACAGTTCCTGGTCCCAGCTTAGTACTGCATTGTGTTTCTTAAGGCATGAAGGGCTCACTTAGTGAAGCTCTTGTTGAAGCTCTCCCAGGGTCCCTTTAAAAATCAAGTCACAATTTAAAGCAAGTTGTTCACATCACTCTCAATTGTTTGCTAATACTTCAAAAACATCTTCAACAAATTTCAACATGTATAAGTCCTATGTCATAAGCAGAAATACTCTGTTAATGGTACATGTCCCACTTGTGACATTTGGGAAGTGGGATTGTTTCAGCATTTCCTTGTTCAATTCTGTATGGATTTTTGGAACATCAGACAAGAGAGAGGTTCAAGGAATGAGAAGAGAATGTGTTGCATTGGTATTTCATGAATGTTTAAAGATTTCCTAATTATGCTGGTCCTTTCCTTATTGAAAGGGTGTAGTAATTCCCACATCAGTCAATGTGATCCGGATTCTCTCATTCAGGACAGATCACTAAAAGGGTACATTCCCTGACTACATGTTAACCTTCAAAGTGCTCATGTCATCAGAGGATATCACCAAGGGAAAATGAGTGTCTGAATTGAGAAGGGTTATGCCTCATAGTGATTTTTCCCCTGTACTTAGCAGTGGTGAGGCACCTTGAGTCCTGTGTCCAGTTCTGGGCTCCTCAGTTCAGGAGGGACATTGAGGTGCTGGAGCAACTTCAGAGAAGGGCACTGGAGCTGGTGAAGTGTCTGGAGCACAGATCCTGTGAGGAGAGGCTGAGGGAGCTGGGGTTGTTTACCCTGGAGAAGAGGAGCTTCAAGGGTGACTTTATCACTCTCCACAACTCCCTGACAGGAAGGTGTAGCCAGATGGGGGTTGGCCTCTTCTCCCAGGGAACCAGGGGCAGGATGTGGTCTTCAGCTGTACCATGGGAAGTTTAGGTTGACCATTAGGAAGAAATTCTTCACAGAAAGGGTGATTAGACATTAGAATGGGCTACCGAGGGTGGTGGTGCAGTCACCGTCCCTGGGGGTGTTTAAGGAAAGACTGGACATGGCACTCAGTGCCATGAGCTGGTTGACTTGGTGGTATTTGGTCATAGGTTGGACTCGATGATCTTAAAGGTCTTTTCCAACCTAATTGATTCTGTGATTCTGTGATTCTAGACCAAAACTGTAAAAATGTAGTTTGTTTGGGATTTACTTTTTTGTTGTTGTATTTTATTTTGTTTTGTTTCTAAGAGTAAATAAATCTGTTGGGGTGCTTTAGTAGCCATCAGCAAAATGATTCTTTTCAAGGAAATATGGTGGCAGGTTCCATCTGTTCAGGTGTATTCACTGGAATGCTTTTGTGCAGAGGTGGTATCCAGGAAACTTTTTTTTCTTTTTTTCCTGAAAATAGTCAATTGATGTGAAATGTGATCCTTGTTGGTTTCACTTCTAAAGCAATTATACTTTTTTGAAAAAATTCTTAGTGAAGTGTGATGATGAAGAGATGTTTACCAGCCATTAGCAGTTGTTTATAAGGTGGAAAGCTTGGAGGCAAGACACCAAAGAAACAGAAGGATCTTTGGCTGTCAGACCCCATGGCCTTATAAACCCCTTGCAAATGCCTTATTACCTTGTTCTCAACTTAGCTAGAGCAAAACGCCTTGAGCAACAGAAAGCTGATGTCTTGTTGGAGGGGTCAGCCACTTGATGGCTCCCATGCTATGAACTAAAACCACATGTCAATTCAGTAGCAATATCCATGTTCAGGGTGCCTGTGATTCTTGAAAAGCATTTAGTGTCTAATAACCAGAAAACGCAACAATGCAATTGTCGTTGTGTACAATACTGTGCTGTGTGTTCAATTCCTTATGCTGCATGCCAATTAAAGAAAAGACTTTCCAACTTTTTTATTTGAAACTTCAAAGTAAATGTGTTTGAACCTCACAGTTGTGAAGCCATGAGGTGGGACATTTTCTCAGCACTTTTAGATGGGACTTGTTGGAAAGGTGTAAGACCCAAATTGCTTTGGCTGGTATGATAAGATTTCTTTTATCCTTTTGCATTTTGCTTTTCACAGATGGGCCTTAAATTCTGTCTAGCTTTGAACCATGGAGCACAAGCCTTGGGGGCATGGAGGATGACCAGATGTCATCTTCTATTTACAATAGTGGAAGCTTATTTCTTACAAGCCTGCATAGGTGACATTCACCCTGGGGCAGAGGAATCATCTCTGAAGGTCTCCAGCCATTACATAGCCTAATATAATTCCATAGCCTAGCTCAGTTCTCATTGAAGAGCTGCATTAACTTTAATTAGAGTTCTAAATAGATCCAAAGCCATTAGTATGCAATCCAAATAATGCAGAAACATCTCTTCTGGGGTTAATTTTATCCTGTATGCTGACCCTCTGCTCACTTCAAGGGAAGAAGAAGAAATCATTGCTGGTAGTTACTGGCTTGAGCTCAGCTCAGGGGAGTTGGAAGCATGCAAAGACTCGAGTTGTTGGCAACTTGGTGGCTGAAAAGTGCAAATATATCCAAGGAGGCTGTGTTAGAATGCAGTTTATAAAATTTCTGAATCTCAAAGATTATCAACCTGAAGTAAACAATTGCATTGAAAGGTAATGTTCCTTTTGCCAGGCACTTTAGATGCTCAGCCTGAGAAAAGCAGAGTGGGCAGGTCTGTACCACTTGTCCCCAGTATTTTGGGTCTCATTTTTTCTTAGAAAAGTGGCTGTAAACCACTAGATATCCCAGAGTGCAAGACTTGACCAAAACTTGTCAAGTCTGGCATTTCAAGTCAGACTAAAGTGCAAGCTGGATTCTGAGAGGCTTTGAATACAAGAGCTGAAATAATCCACAGTAAATGGGAGCTTTCCTGAGGGTCATGATGGCACAGAGAGGATGAAACAGGACATGGCCCACAGAGAGACTGAACAAAACACACTTCTACAGGCAGCAGCGTGGAGGACGATTTGTTCTGCATCAGCTCTTGTGATGGGTGTTTTATGAGAGGCGAAGGAGGGGGAGCTGTGCACTTTACATCTTTTGGTTGAGCCAAATGTAAATACCAATGGGAGATCAGCAGCAACTGCAGTTGGAGGGGAAGGTCTGCTGAGGGACTGTTTGATTGAATTGGCAGATCACTGTACTGCCCTAGAGCACTAGAGTCACTTTGCCTCTCCAGTTCAGAAGAATGGTAATACAGGGTGGCCTCCCATCCAGGAGGAGTCCCTCTACTGCCCAGATTATTGACTGAAGAGTCCCAAAGGTGAAGGAATGTTATTGATGCCTCACTCCTCGTGTCACTGATGCCCTTTAGCCATCTCTAGCTTAATCAAGTTAGGGAGTTTTCATTGCCCACTTTCGAAGTGCAAATGAATTAATTGTTACAATGTAAGATACTCCTTGCACTTTTCACAGCTATCCCTGGTCTCGCGTGTTTGACTTGCCTGTGAACACATCTGATTGAGATGAATTAAATGCTTGAAGAAAGTGTGGGGAGAGGGGGTGGTTCCTGCCTTAAACCTGAACTTCCCTTGCAAGCAGCTCTGCAGGCCATCCTGTACATCAGCAGGCTCCAGGAGCCTCTGGCTTACCTGAGCCCTAGCAGGGCTGGGTTTGCCCCTGTCCTACCCACACTCACTGGTGCAGGGGAGGTAGGTAGCAGGTAGCCTGCAGAATGGTTTGGAGTCTTTTGGCAGGCTTACTGGGAGAGAAAAACTGTGTTCCCTCTTCTCTTTCTGGCCTCCATGTGTTGTGCTGATCTTATGCCAAATGTTTTGGACACCTTGTATTTTTAACTGTGTAATATAGCGGTGTATTGTTAAAGCAACTTAGTAACTTATAGCAAAAACTGTAGAACTCATTTCTCTGAGGTGTAGGAAATGTCCTGCTTCCACTGTGTATGAGACTTTAACTCTGTACTGTCTGACAAAGAGAAAATGCTGAATTTCACTTTAATAAATGATCTATCTAGCAACAAGGCCTACATTCCTTTCTCTTTGCCTTTCTGCCCTCGGCACTGATGAATCTGCTCAGTGTTTTTAACATATTCACACTGAGAAACCAAAGAGCCAGCAGATTGATCTGAGGAGCCGAAATATGCACATCCCTCTGTGCTCTGCTGGCTGCCAAGTGAGGGCAGTGTTAGCTCAGGATCCCGGAGGTGGGTGCTCTGCAGCTGCTCGGGGACACCAGGGCTGTGTCCCCATCCCAGAGATGCCTCCTCGGTAGGAGCTGGCTGGACTTGTCAGAGACCGGAAGTGGGATTATGCTGTACTGGGATGTGGAGATCATAAAAATGGTTTGTTTGGGTTTGGGGTTTTTTTTTTCTGGTTGGACATTGAAATTGAACACGTCCGATCCTCTGTGTGAGCCGTCCTGAGGCCTCCTGGCAGCCTTGATGGAAACCAGGCATCAGCTCTCCACTCCCCAGCAGAGTGGACAGGACTGGGGAAAAATGTGAATGTGGATTTAATGGTTTTGTGTCTTAGAGATGTGTTTGAGCAGGAGGAGTGTGTGGGGGAGAGCCTCAGAGCTTGCTTTTTTAAATTATTTTTTTTATTTATTTCCCCTTTATCCAATAGGGGATAACTGCACAGTTCCACCAGCACTCAGCCTCACTTTGCCAGGAGCTGGAGTAGATTTCATCTCTCTTATCCTTGCAGGCAGTGCTGGCTTCTTCCCTAAGTAACTCAAAAACCCCCAGTGTGCTTTTAATTCATTTTTTTTGGAACATTCTCCAAGGTCTGTTCCCTTTAGGTATTGCAGGACCCACCTTCTGCAGGGAACACTGTGGTGCTGTGGGGAAGAGGTAAGTGCCAGCCAGCTGAAGTGGCTCTGCTGCTTCTTTCTCCTGCCACGAGTATGGACTGCCAGACCAGAGAGCACAATGATGGGCACCCCATTAGCATCCAGCAAAGGTATCTCCACAAGGGCCTTCCTGCCTTTTTATGCCACATTCCTAGAAATCAGAAAGTTAAAAGATCCTTAAGGGCATTGGGTATGGAATTGTGTGGGTTCAGCCCTAAGCAGCTGCCTTGGTTCCTGAGTGTCTTGTCAGGTGAGTTGTTGAACACAGCAGCCCAGGCTCATGTTTGAGTCAAGCTGATGAGCCCCAGTGCACAGCCTACCCTGCTCCTCTCCATCAGCCACAGGACCAAAGCAGTGGAAACCAAACACTGGAGGTGAGCAGAGGAGGGATTTTCAGAGTTGACACAAGCTTTGTGCTCTAGCTCAGACTCATAACTCCTTCCCACATCTCGGCTTGGGAAGGAGCTCCTGGGCAAGGTAATTAAACCAGCCTGCTCTAGTCCCCACTTCCCCTTCAGCTGCTCCTGCGGGTCAGTCACGGGCCATGAGAATTTTGTCAAGGTAGCTGCAGTCTTCTAAGGAAAATATCCCCTTTTCCTCTCGATCCCTCAGCTTTCAGCTGCTGGTGACGCCATAAATTCCCCTACTTCTCTGGTTACTGTAAAGTCTTTCAGGGTGGTCAGGACCTGAATTCCTCATGTAAAAGAAGCATGGTGAAAAGGAAACTGCAAGCAAGGGCCTTCCCTGCCTCAGGGATCTGTCACAAGAACTCGGTGAGGCTCCAAGTGTGGTTTCTTTCTCTGCAGTCATTCAGTTCAAGCCTCTTGGGTAGCTGCCTCTCACCCACCCTCCTGCCAGCCTGTGCTTCCCACTTGTGCTCCAGCAGCTCCATCTGGCTCCTTGGCCCCTCTGCAGGCTCCTACAGCAGCAGCAGCTCCAGGTTTGTTATTGCTCTTCAGCTTTAGAGTAACCAGAAGAGGCTGAGCTCTTCCAGCACCACAGAGCTGTGGGGATGGCACCGAATCCTGCAGAGCAAAGTCACAGCTGGTTTTACCCCCTGCCCTGAGCTGTATGGCACTGCTCCTCCACCAGCTCCCAGCCAGCTTCCATCCTGGACCTTAAATCCAGCTGCTGTGAGAGACACAAGCTATGGCTGCTGTGCCACCCCACACCACCCAGCTTCCCCTGAGGGCTGTGCCGAGATGTCGTGGGAGAAGATCAGTGGCAAACCAGCAGCAAAGTGTCAGCACTGGCAGAGAAGGTCCTTGCTAAGGCGGTTGTTCCACCACTGAGCAGGGCAAGGATGGGTCATTCTGAAGAGAACCATGATGGCCACCTTTGCTAACCCCATGCTGAGCATGTGAGTCATGTGAAAGGAGTAAATACACAATTCTCCCTACCCTCTTCACTGGAAGGAAGCACCTTCATGGAATAAAGGAGCAATGCTGGGTGGCTTTGGAGAGGTAGGGGCATGGGATGTATGATGAGTTTGGCTATTGTTTGAAGGACAGCCTTAGGGAGGTTGGCCCAAGGTGCAGGGTTCTTGGTCTTCTCCTACCACAGGCAGCTGCATGGAAGAATATACCCTGGGCAGAGCTCAGTGCTCAGTCCCAAGCAGGGACTGCCATAGGAGTGAAAACCTGGACAGATTGGATTTGGTTTAGAAAACAAATCAAGAAATTAAAGTTAGACTTCATTTGCCTTATGGCTCCAGAGTCTTCCTGTGCTTGGACATCATTTCTACAGCTATGGACTAGAAATGCATCTTCTCTTCAGGTGGGTGTCAGAATCACATGACTCCTGGAGCATGGAGATTTGAGGAAGAGCTATTGCATGTCATGAACTTTGTAGCTGAGGGGGCCTCAGTTGGACAGAAAATCTTCCCACCTGAGCAGTGCTCCCAGGAGACAGTCTGACTTGGGAACCAGCAACTGGGCTGAAAGACTCCGAGTGTTGGGAGAGGATCAAAAAGCTCCCCTGGCAGTAAATCTTTCACCTGCCATGTGACTCACTTGGGTTTGTGGCCATTCCTCCGAGGTCGACCCCGGGTCAGGATTTCTCCTGTCTCTTTAGCCCCCAAACCTGGAGATTTTTGTCTTATCTTTGACGCCATCTTGACACCGAAAACAAATTATGGCCCAATTCCCCTTACTGAGCGGGGCTGGGGCTACCTTAAATGGCCAAAACTAGCCGGCGCTTCCTTAAGAGTGGCAATTAGTGGAGTATGGGATGGGGAGTGGGGCAAGGATGGGGGTACCCCTGGCATGGGGCTGCCCTTGTTCCTCTGCTTGGCATGGAAGGAGGGGACATCCCATCCAGCCCCATCCCACCCCATCCCATCCCAGCCCACTCACTCTGGCCCAGCCCTGGGCTGCTCTCTGCTGCTCCCTGCCACGGTGGTGTCCGGAGGGAGCTGCCCCTGTCCCATACCTCTCCCAGCGCTGTGTCACCGCCCGGGGCCAGCCCAGAGGGGCCCCTTGACGGGCGGCAGCAGCTCTGGCCCTGGCCATGACCTTCGGGACGACCTCGATGGAGTCCCTGCGGGGCTGGGGACAGGCTGTGCCTCTCACCCCGAGCTGGGACATTTCCGTGCTCACCCCAAGGAAACACCGAACAGCAGCATCACAAATGAACGACCGTAACTGCCGACCTGAAGCTTTTGAAATTAGTTTTTCTTCCCATCTTTCAGTGTAATTCCACCGCTCTCTCCTCCACGCTGTGCCTGGGCATTTCTTGCCCAGGGTTGTTCTGTCCACCCGAACCCAGCAGCTCTTTTGAGGGCTGGCAAATCCAAACCCAGCCTGCAGCCTGGACCGTGCTCGTGGGTGAGTGAATGGCTGGGCCTGGGTGTTTCTTCCCCCAGCCCCCTTTTTTTTTTGTCAGATTGGTATTTTATTTGGCTCCATCCTGTCTACCGAGCTGTCCAGTGTAACCCTTCCCTTGCTGCTTCTGAGATAAGCATAGGCTCCCCTAAGATCAGATAAACAGGCCCATAAATACCTACAACAACAAGAAGCAGGGTCTCGGCTTGGCAGAGAGGGAGAAAGGAAAAAAAAAATTAAAAAAAGGAGTCATTCCTTTGCACACCAAACCCCAAGGGGTGCAGAGCGAGGGGTGGGAAGCGCCCGACAGCCCCTCTACCCTCATTACTTGCCCCCTTGGCCAGGCAGGGAGCGCGGGGCTAAGCGGGCAGGCAGCAGGGTCCCCTCCATGTCCCCCGTGGCTGGATTCCAGCGGCAGGGAACATGGCACGTAAGATGCTGCCCCGGGGCCAGGCGATAGCGGCGTGCGTGTCCTTCTGTCCGGGCAATGCCGACCGCAGCCGGCGTGCCCGGGGAGAGCTGCTCCCTACGGCACCAAGTTCACGGCAGGGTCGAGCCGTAGGTGTGTGCAGGGCCACCTCCCCGACCGATGAGCTAAGCCCCTAGGTAGCCAAAAATTCCAAGCTGGTGGCCAAATCGTTCTTCTTCCAGCCGGTTTTGGTGCGCCCGGCACCGGGAGTGCTGCCGGAGGCTGCTGGGATGCTGCTCCCAGGGCTCAGGTTCGCTGCCGGGGGAAGGGAGGCTGTTCCTGTGCAGGGCTCACACCCCCTGCAGCTCCTCTCCCTTTGGGGGGGACAGGGTGACCCCATTTAGGCTGGAAGAGGCGCTGAGCTCAGCCTCGGTTCTCTCGGCTGAGCCCCCCGTGTGCGGCGCTCCTAGCAAATACAGCCCTTCCAAAGCGTTCTGGGGAGCAGGGAAGTTCCTAGAGGGCTAGAGGGAATGTATAGTGAGCTTTTTTTTTTTTCCCCCTTCTCCCCCAAAACACTGAGCCAACACCTCACAGGAAAATCCCTTTGCTGGGCAGGGAAATCCTCCGCAGCCGTGGAAACCGAGAGCGCTTTCGCTTGCAAAATTCCGAAGGGGCAGGGGAGGCTGGCACCGGGAACACCTTCCCCAGGAGTTTGCAGCCAGCAGGTACCACCACCAGAACTCTGTGTTAAAAAAGGCAAAAATCCCGCGGATGCAGGCAGGACATCGGCCCGGCTGTGCAGGGTGCCCTTTCCCAGAAGCAAAGCTGGAAACCCGTAAAATAAAAACCAGTGGAGGTTTTTGGTGGATGTGAGGTCCGTAGGCTGCGAGCGATGTTCCAGGTAGATCCTGGTGTGCCGGGACCGAGGAAACGATTCCTTGTGCAGATTCCTGTCCAAAGTCGCCCTGCCTCACGCAGCAAAGTCCCAGGTCCCCATTTAACCCTTTCCCACATCCATTGCTGAGAGGCAGCCCCGACTGCTGCCGTATGGATACAGGGATACTGGTTGGGACAGCGGCTGGCACATGTAAACAGGATTGGGGCTGGATATATTTGTGGGGCATCGGCTTGGGAGCTTTCCCCTAAAAACTCAGCTCTTTAAGGGACTGTGAATCTCACCCATAAAACAGGATATTTGGGGCTGATTTTATGTACATTTTCTCTTTTTTTCTTTTTTTCTTCTCCCGCCCACCCCTTGAATGTGTTTAGCTTTAGCAATGCCCTGAATTCACTCGTGGAATTGGTACCATGCTAAACTTTTTATAGCTCAAACCAAAAAAACACCACTGCGGGCATTGCTCCTCTCGGGCAGTCAATTTTCATCTCAGTCTCACTCAAAGAGATCGGAAAATAGATCAGGGGCTGGGAAGGCAGCCGTGCAGCAGCTCAAGAGCAAGGGAAGGCTGATTCATGAAGCCAGATTTTTCATCAACATTTAATTACACCAACCAGACCCCTGAATGTCTGTCTGTCTGTCTGTCCATCTGTATTTGTACACACGCACAAAGTTGTTGCAAAATCCGAGCTGCTTCTCGCGGGTGAGCTGGGGTATTTCTGATGTGTGTGGCTGTACAAGCACAGATTGGTCGATGTGTCAGCATTTTACAGATGTTGCATCATTATTTCTATACCTTTAGTCGCAATCAAAAGGTTGGTTTCAAAAAGAAAATGTAAAGCTCCCTGCTGAGCTCTCAGGTTAATCCTACAATAATGTACAAGTTTTCCGTGTGCTAGTTTTCTTTGCCCTGAGCAGTGGATGAGTGTCAGGGTTTATCCCAGTGTCTCTGGGAACAACGGCATGGGAAGTCAGGATCAGGCCTTGAGCCTGTGCACACACAGTCTCGGGTAAGAGAACCGTGTGTGCACAGAACAGAGGAATGAGGATTTGGCTTTAATTATTAAGGATTATTAAGGATTTATGCCTGAGAGGTGCCAGAGATGACTTTGGGCTGCATGAGTTGTTGGTGTGTCTGAGGCTTGTGGTATCCATCGAATTTGGATGGTGAGGAGGGAATGTTGTGCCTCCAAAATGTGGCCAAGGCAACGCCTAAGAGGGGATCCTTGGGAAAAAGTGCTGCTGATGCCAGAGCCGGGCGAGCTGCCTGGGCAGGGAAGAGAAGCTGAGTCCTGCTTCACTGCGTGGCAGCAATAAAACTGGTGATCCACAGCTCTAAGGTGCTCGTATCACCTAGACCTGTAAAGGCGCGGTTCTGCCATCCTTTCCCAGGCCAAATACGAGTCCAGTCCCTCTAAAAGGTCTCCTGAGCCGAGGGGAAGGGTTGTAGGGCAGGGACAGAGTTCATGCCCTGGGACAGACTGCGGGGACAGGTTTGTAGAGCCCTACCAGCTCCTGGGGTGAGCACGTATGGCAGAAAAGAGTCCCAAAGCCACCCGGGGAGGAATTGCCTCTCATGGTTCGGCCCTACAGCAAGGTACTGACTTCAGAGGAGTCCTTAATCCCGCAGCACCCCTCGCTCCTGTGGGCAGCGCAGGGGACCCGGCTGCAGCTGCACAATTGCCCAAGCCGGGGAAAGCGGAGTGCTCGGACCCGAGGCCGTTTTGCATAAAGTTTAAATTTTATTTAATTTGGTTTTTTTAGTTACTCAGTTTTAAATACGTGGTGTGGTGCGCCCGGTCCCTCGGGAAGTGGTCATGCAGATCTGAGGTAGAAAACCCGGCACAGGAGTGTTCCCAAATGCACCTCTAGGTAGTTTCACCGCAGCCACACGTCGGTCAGGCAGCGGACGGGGAGGGTCGGGGGATCGTATTTACAACAGCAAACGAATCGAACCGTTCCAGCCCGGCCCGGGAGGGCAGGAGCCGCCGATCGCTGCTGGCAGCGGGAAGGAGCAAGGATTACTGCAAACAGGGGAAGGGGCGAAGGAGGAAAAGGCCCGGCCGGTCCCCGCTGCCGACGGGGCGAGCAGGACCCGGCCCCGCAAAGGGCTCTGGCCGCAATGCCGCGGAGCATCCCTCCGGGCGGGGGGCAGGCGGGCCGGGCTCCCGCATCCTGCGCCTGGATGGGCTCCAGGGCCGGGCCGGGGTCTCCGGCATTGCACATGGAGGGGCGAGCAGGGAGCGCCGTCGGGGCGACGGGGTAGCCCTCAGGGGTTCAGTTCCAGAGCCCAGACCTGCTGGGGCCAACCCGTTCGGCCCTTCAGCTTCTTCTCGCCGTGACCCAGAGGCTGCGAGTAGACCTCGGGTTGCTGCGGGAGAGGAGACGGGGAGAAAGGAGCGGTCAGGAAGGGAGCGGAGTCCCGGCCCGCCCGCCCGTCTCTTGCCCCGACCGCAGAGCTGCAGCCGCGCCCCGCGGCTCGGAGAGAAAGGCTTTACCAGCCCGAGGATAAAGAGGGGTTTTGGGGGTCCCCACTCGCCCACCCGCCCGCTGCAATAGGGGGAGAAGCGGCCGCCCTTGCTCTGAAACACTCCCACGGCCGCTCGTCCTGGGAGAGCTCCCGGGAGAGGTGAAGGACAGATCGGAGAGGCTCCGCAGCAACCAGTCCCAGTACTGGGGGCTGATCCCTCGGGGAAAGTGCCCAGGAGGAGCCCCCCGGCCCGTCGGGAGCCCTTCGGGAAAATTATTGGGGGCGATTCTCCGCCGAGTTTCCCTCTACATAATTTCTTTCTCTAAAATTTGTTTTACGCTGGAAAACAAAGGTTTCGATGGGGCCAGGAGAGTTAGGAGGGTTTTTAAACCCCAGCCACGAGGCTTTTCCCACCCGCTCGCTGCCCACGGAGAGCGGGGACGCGGGTCCCGGTCCGCCACTTACCGTCTCCCTTTTCCTCTTGTTCTCCCTGCCGTCGGCCTTCTTGAGCTCGGCTTTGAAGCCTTCGGTGTCCCCGGGCTGGCTGTCCTTGGCCAGCACCTCCATCAGGTAGGCGATGTAGCTGGTGGCCAGGCGCAGGGTCTTGATCTTGGACAGCTTGGTGTCGGCGGGCACGTTGGGGATGCACTCACGGAGCTCGGCGAAGGCGCTGTTGANTTTGGTTTAACCCCTTCTGGAGCCTCCCGACCCTGCCTTTATATAGGGCCGCGGCCCCCCCGCCGCGGAGCCAATGGGCAGGGGAGGATGCGCGGGGGCCCCGGGGGGAGCGGGGCGGCGGAGGGGGCGTGCGCCGGGCCCGGGGCTTTGGACTCACATCTCCGCCGCTTGCCTTCGCCCCCCCGCCTGCTCCTTGTTTGCAGGGAGAAGGGCATGAGGAGGACCCGAGGGGGACCCCAGACCGAGCCCCCCGAGATCCGCCCCGCCCGGGCAGGGGACAAGAGGCGACAGCGGAGCGGCAGAGCCGCGGGTGTCCGCACCCCCGACGGCCGGGCTGGGCCGTGTACGCGCTCCGGAACCTCACTGACCCGCAGGCTTTGTGCTCCCCAAGGGCCGAGTCCCCGCTCCCCACGCGGGGCAGGCTCGTCCCCGTGGGAGCGGAACGCGGGGAGGCGGCGGGACCGGCCGGGCAGTGCGCGGGATGCTCGGGGCACACCCGGAGCTGAGGGAGATGGGTGATGGGCAGAGGAGGGGACAAAGACCAAAGGAAGAACCGGCTATGCACCTCCAGGTTTGGGGATGCCACGGATGGGGTGTGGGTTCCCTCCCTGTACAAGGCTCACGGCTCACGCCGGCTCCACGCGTGGCACAGCTGCACACAGATGTGCACTGCACGCAGGTACAACACACCCACGCCGTGCAAACGCTTGCTCCACATGTACGTGCTGCTCACAGAAGTACATTGAACACATTTCCCCCAGGTACCACAAACACAGAGATGCTGCATGCACTGCACAGCTCTCTGTGCTGTACACACACACACCACGAACATGTTACACACACACTTAACTACACCATTACACACACCAGCAGCACAGATGTGCTGCACATACAATGCCACCATATGTATATTACATACAGGCACATTGCACGCACATATCACATGCATGGCACACAAACTCACGTGTGTGTGCTGCACACCTGTGCACAGACACTGCACAGATACATAAATGTATAAAAGTTATACTATCTGTACACACAAGCTTATTTACGACGGGGCAGTGGGGACCTGCCCCGCATTTTCCTATCCCAGCCTGGTCACGAAAGGGCTGGGGGGAGCCCGCTGGGGTTGGGATCTTGTATTTCACCCATCTCCCAAACCCAGCATGGGGCCCTGCAGTGGACAGCACATCCCAGTAACCTTGGCACCCATGGGGCACAGATTCCCAGGAGAACATCTCCTGGACCCCAGGTTTCACCCCAAGCCCGGCTGGGTGACACTGGGGGCAAGCCCCGCTCTTGCCCCAGTGACTCCCAGTGAGGACAGCCTGGGCACGGCGGTGGCGATCATAGCACGGCGGGGCAGGAAGGGGCTTTGGGCCCAAGGTATGTTAGCGATTAGCGGCGCTTTCCAGCGATTCATCTTGCAGCGGAGGGTGGAAACGTTGGAGGGTTGTTTGCAGGCGCTTGTATTAATCATCCGGGCTAACACACCATTAACGTCCTCCTGCATTTTAAAGATGACAAATTTTATTTGACTTCTCTCAATCACGGTTCCCGGGTGGATTCGGGAGCCACTTAAATGCCTCGGATTTTCCATCGTTAGTTGTTACAAGGCGAGTTGCAGAGGCAGGAGGCTGGGGGGGCCGGGGCAGGGTGCAAGCGGGTCTCCGGTTCTGCCGAGCCCCGGCGTCTGGGGGGGGCGGCCGGGCCGGATTGCCCAGCTTTGTTCCCCCCGCTTTGTTCTCAGCTGCTGCAAAGCCCCCCCTTCCCCACCCCCTTTAAACAAGCGCCCTGCAAACATTTGCTAGTGATTACTCTCCCGTTAGAGTCAAGGCTTGGGTAGGGCGTCGTGTCCCTGATTTCCTTCGAAACACCCGTGGCTGGGTGGGATCCCCAAGCCCAACTCGGAGCTGGTGGGAGCCAGTGCCTGTCTGGGTGAGGTTCAGGGGTCTCACTTCATGCCTCACCCCTCCCCATGCTGACAGACCATCACCTGCAGAGCCCTGCTCTCTCCTACAAACCATCCAGGCTCTTTGCTGAGCTTCTCTCCAACCCTGTGAAAGTCCCGATCCAGCAAACAGCCAGGCTGCTGTCTGTGCCACCCAANGGGCGATTCTCCGCCGAGTTTCCCTCTACATAATTTCTGTCTCTAAAATTTGGTTTACACTGGAAAACAAAGGTTTCGATGGGGTCAGGAGAGTTAGGAGGGTTTTTAAACCCCAGCCACGGGGCTTTTCCCACCCGCTCGCTGCCCACGGAGAGCGGGGACACGGGTCCCGGTCCGCCACTTACCGTCTCCCTTTTCCTCTTGTTCTCCCTGCCGTCGGCCTTCTTGAGCTCGGCTTTGAAGCCTTCGGTGTCCCCGGGCTGGCTGTCCTTGGCCAGCACCTCCATCAGGTAGGCGATGTAGCTGGTGGCCAGGCGCAGGGTCTTGATCTTGGACAGCTTGGTGTCGGCGGGCACGTTGGGGATGCACTCACGGAGCTCGGCGAAGGCGCTGTTGATGCTCTCCGTCCTCCGCCGCTCCTTCTTGGGTCCCCCGACTCCTTTTCTCCGTCCCAGGCGGCCACTGAAAGCCTCCAGGCGCCCCGGGCCGGCCGGGCCGTACTCGGCGGGGCCGTAGCTCGGGCTCTGCCCGGCGAGCTCGGGGGTCCCCTCGGCCGGGTTGAGCACCCAGCCGGGGAAGTAGGCGCGCTCCTGGTGGCACCGCGCCGCCGGCCCGAAGAGGAAGGGGTCGTGCAGCATGTGGTGGTGGTGGTGGTGGTGGTGCTGGTAGCCCCCCACCAGGTTCATGGTCCGCCCGCTGGCCCCGGGGGCCGCTCAGCAGCGCTCCATGCCCGGGCGGGCGGCGCTCCCCGCCGGGAAGGAGCGGCGGGCAGCGGGGCTGCGGTGGCGGAGGCGGCTGCGGGGTTTGGGGTGGGGCGCTCGGGCTTTGGGGTTTTGAGTTTGGTGTTTGTTGCCTCTTTTTNCCGGAGCTGAGGGAGATGGGTGATGGGCAGAGGAGGGGACAAAGACCAAAGGAAGAACCGGCTATGCACCTCCAGGTTTGGGGATGCCACGGATGGGGTGTGGGTTCCCTCCCTGTACAAGGCTCACGGCTCACGCCGGCTCCACGCGTGGCACAGCTGCACACAGATGTGCACTGCACGCAGGTACAGCACACCCACGCCGTGCAAACGCTTGCTCCACATGTACGTGCTGCTCACAGAAGTACATTGAACACATTTCCCCCAGGTACCACAAACACAGAGATGCTGCATGCACTGCACAGCTCTCTGTGCTGTACACACACACACCACGAACATGTTACACACACACTTAACTACACCATTACACACACCAGCAGCACAGATGTGCTGCACATACAATGCCACCATATGTATATTACATACAGGCACATTGCACGCACATATCACATGCATGGCACACAAACTCACGTGTGTGTGCTGCACACCTGTGCACAGACACTGCACAGATACATAAATGTATAAAAGTTATACTATCTGTACACACAAGCTTATTTACGACGGGGCAGTGGGGACCTGCCCCGCATTTTCCTATCCCAGCCTGGTCACGAAAGGGCTGGGGGGAGCCCGCTGGGGTTGGGATCTTGTATTTCACCCATCTCCCAAACCCAGCATGGGGCCCTGCAGTGGACAGCACATCCCAGTAACCTTGGCACCCATGGGGCACAGATTCCCAGGAGAACATCTCCTGGACCCCAGGTTTCACCCCAAGCCCGGCTGGGTGACACTGGGGGCAAGCCCCGCTCTTGCCCCAGTGACTCCCAGTGAGGACAGCCTGGGCACGGCGGTGGCGATCATAGCACGGCGGGGCAGGAAGGGGCTTTGGGCCCAAGGTATGTTAGCGATTAGCGGCGCTTTCCAGCGATTCATCTTGCAGCGGAGGGTGGAAACGTTGGAGGGTTGTTTGCAGGCGCTTGTATTAATCATCCGGGCTAACACACCATTAACGTCCTCCTGCATTTTAAAGATGACAAATTTTATTTGACTTCTCTCAATCACGGTTCCCGGGTGGATTCGGGAGCCACTTAAATGCCTCGGATTTTCCATCGTTAGTTGTTACAAGGCGAGTTGCAGAGGCAGGAGGCTGGGGGGGCCGGGGCAGGGTGCAAGCGGGTCTCCGGTTCTGCCGAGCCCCGGCGTCTGGGGGGGGCGGCCGGGCCGGATTGCCCAGCTTTGTTCCCCCCGCTTTGTTCTCAGCTGCTGCAAAGCCCCCCCTTCCCCACCCCCTTTAAACAAGCGCCCTGCAAACATTTGCTAGTGATTACTCTCCCGTTAGAGTCAAGGCTTGGGTAGGGCGTCGTGTCCCTGATTTCCTTCGAAACACCCGTGGCTGGGTGGGATCCCCAAGCCCAACTCGGAGCTGGTGGGAGCCAGTGCCTGTCTGGGTGAGGTTCAGGGGTCTCACTTCATGCCTCACCCCTCCCCATGCTGACAGACCATCACCTGCAGAGCCCTGCTCTCTCCTACAAACCATCCAGGCTCTTTGCTGAGCTTCTCTCCAACCCTGTGAAAGTCCCGATCCAGCAAACAGCCAGGCTGCTGTCTGTGCCACCCAATCTCATCTCAAGAAAACACCCTTCCCAAACAATACCCCTTTCATCCCTATAGCCCTCCATTGTACAGTGCACTCACACCAACGTCCAGCTTGGAGCTGTCACCTCAGGCTGTGCACCAGAGTCACCTCCAGCCTCTAGCCACTGAGCTAGGTAAGACCAGCTCAAGCCCGGATATTATCTTGCTTTATCCACCCCCTGACAGAGGTCTCTGGACCCTGCAGAGTTTGGAAGTGCTCAGCTGAGCAAATAGTGGGACCAGAGGGTTGATTTTCCTTTGGAAAATCATTCTAATCTTTCGTGTTTTAATAAAATAATAAAACCAGATCCCTTTTCATGCCGACACCTTCTAAATCAAACCAGACTGCCTTTGTCATGGCATCCAAATTTAGCACTCCTCAAACTTTTGGTGAGTTCTTTTAATTTCACATCTCCCCACTCGCATGGGGGGGAAATGCCAAGCAGCTCGCATTAGGCAATTTGCTTGCATGGCAGGAGGAACCATGTTTTTCTCCACCTGTTTTCTTTCAAATGCTTCCCAGAGAAAGGTTTCCTGCTCTCATGGACAGGCCATGGTGCGGGGGCCAGTGCTGCATGTTGGGGGTGAGGTTATCCCAGGTCTCTGTGGACCCCAGCACCTCAACCCCAGCAGGAGCCACCACGCTCTGCACCCATCCCCTGTCCCAGGACAGGAGCTGAGGTTTTGGCCCCGGCCCCTCAGCCACCTCCTTATCAGCGCCCAGCGAGCGGCAGCCCCGGGTGTCCTGTGACTTTGACGCCAGCTCTGCTCCCCTCCTCCGGCTCCCTTATCTAAATAGGAGCGTAAATCAGGGCCTTGGCAGATGCCCTGGCAGGACAGGGACTCCATAAAAAGGGGCTCTGCTCCAGCTCTGTTTACATTGCAGCCCCGTAAAATATTCCCCTTGTCTTCCTTGTTACCATCTCCCTGCAGCATCCCGGCACCTTCCTGCACTCACGTTCCCTCCACCTCAAGCTCCACTGCAGCACCAGCATGAAGCCAGGAGGGTCCCAATCCCAAATCCTACAGCCCCCCCCATATCCCCTGTCAGGTTATGCCCAAGGTACCTTCACACCCATCCACTGCCTTCAATTCCCTCCTCAACCACCGCAGGCGCAGAGCAGGGTTGAGCCAGCTCCCCTGGGCAGCTGGGTTGTGTCTAAAGGTGCCCCTGGGTATTTATAGCACTTGCCTGAAATAATACAATAATAATCACTCAGCACCTTCCTAACAGTTCTGCTCCTGGAGGCCTCGGGGGATGGTGGCAAAAAGCCTTGGGAAACTGAGGCAGGAGCAGAATCTGCTCCAAGGAGAGGTCCAGGGGGCTGCTCTGGGGGGTTATTTCCCTCCTGGTGATGTGAGAAGGGAGAGAACCTGCTGAAGTGAATGAAATCAAGTTTGGTCAGTTTGATCAGAAGTTAACTCATCCCTGGGGTCAGAGCCAAGGCTGGGCTGCAAAAGCCCACTCAGGAAATCCATCCTCACCAGGAGAGTTTGCCACACATGTCCTGCTGCACCAGCTCAGGTCTCATAGAGGTGAGGGAGTGTTGGGGTGCAGAGGAGCTCACACTTGTCAGTGCTTGTGCACCTCTGTGCCCACACATTGCCTGAGACCCCCGGACTACAGCACTGGGCTGCTCGATCCTACATCAGCACCACAGAAGCAGCACCAATTGCGATTCACTCTGCCACAGCCCCAGCAAAAGAGCAGGAGGAATTGAGGGTGAACACAGTGGTGTGCCCTGATGCTCCTGTTCTCAGCAGCAACTCACAGCATCTTCTCTGTCCACACACATCCCACACTGCCCCTCCAGTGACATACAGGACGACTGCAACCATTGCCCCTCAAGAAATACCTTCTATTTGTGGCCAAGCAGTCACTGTCCTGCAAGGATAAATCAAAAGGAAAACAAAGCTTTACGGAAAAAAGTATTAAATTTTCCATGTACTCCTGAAGGGATGCGCCAGGCACTCACTGTTTATTTTTTGGGCGCTCTCTTTGCTAGTACTGTAAGTGACATTGTGTTTACAAAAGTTTTTATGTCATCAGAGCAAAGTCACAGCTCAGCTTCCTCTCCTGTGTATTTTATGTAGATGGATGTGTCTGTGAGGAACACTCAAACTAAACAGAGCGCTGGTTTATAGGAAAATGTATTTATTTGAAAAATCGTAACTCACAATTTCGGCAAAACCGGGCTCCACATTTATTGCCGCTAATGGGGTGTGGTGGCCATAAATTAACCTGGAAAATTGCTGCGGCCGTATCAACAACGGCTCATTGTGCTGACGGAGCAGCAGCTCCCCAAAGACGGCTCATGTCAATTTGCAATTAGGTTTTGGATGCAAACAATAGGCAAAGCGGAGGTAACAGCAGCCTTGCTGCTGGCTGCCGAAGCCAGCCCCAAAATCGTTGCTCCAAGCTGGTGTGGGTGCACCAAGCTTTGTTTAAAACAGTGTTGTTCCCCCACCTGATTGCCATGGAAGTCAGTGGAAGGAGGCTCTACCTAAAGGAAATTTCTGTTTATATTGCATTACCTGTCACAGCCATGTAATTGGAGACAGCAATAAAACCCAGTCCATGAGCTCTGATTGGCAGCCCAATGAGCCATATGCATGGAGAGCTGGTCCAGTTGCTCCCCGGTTGGGGTCTTAACCCAGAAGGAAGCTTTGCACTGAAGCAGGAGTGATGCTTCTACCCTAAAACCTCCTCTTTCCCCACCCAGATTCCCTGCTGAGACCAGCACTGGCCCCCAAGGCCCTGGGGCCAGGTGGTGACCCCAGCATAGAAGGTGCCACCATCCTTCTCCCACCCTCAATCCCCTGGCCTGGGACAGGGTTTGAGTGCTGACTTGTGGTGTCCTCTCCACTCATGGGGAGCAGCAGAGAAGATCTCCTGGACCTCCTGATGCAGGTCCCTGATAAAACGCAGCACCTTTCCCTCATCCATTCACTTTCCACTCCTGAAGCAAATTTACAAGAGCTCTAAAGTGTCCTGCTCCAGGGCATCAGCCAGCTTCTAATGGCTGGGGATTGGGAAAGACATTTCCTCCGTGTGAGAAGGATTGCATAAACGCTTATTAAGGCAGCTCCTGGCGTCTTCGTCGAAAGCATCTGGTTTGGGGCATAGCTGGAGACAAACTGCTGGGTGTGGATGGGTAGAGCTGGGCTCACTGCTTCCAGCTTTTCCCTTGGTCAGACCTGGCTGCAGGTTTGGGTCATCTCATATGTGCTGATGGGGAGAGGGAGGTGGGTCATGACATGAGATGAGTCTTTCTCCCTCTCCCTCTGCTCTCCATCTCATCCTGGTGGTGCCATTGTGGGGACTTCTGTCCCTTTCTCTCTGTTGGCTCCTGTTTTGCACTGCTGGGCAGGAAGACGCACAGTTTGAGCTTGGGGCCCTTCTGACCTCCGATATTATGATGTCCCATGTGCATGAAGGATTTTCCTGGTCATGCTGCCATCCCACCTTGCTTGAAAGGGGAGTGTCCCTCCTGTCCCATTGACACTGTGCCTGACACAGGGACTGACCTGGCTCAGTGGTTGGGGTCCTCTTGTCCAGCACTGTGTTTGTGTGACACTGCAGATAAATGGGTTTGTGGTGGGTCAGGGCTTGTGACGGTGGCCCAGACCACCAAAACAAGTTGGAATGCTTTTAACAGGGCCACTTTGTGCCACAGGCTCAGTGTGATGTGCTGGCCATGGAGAGCAGCTGGAGCCAGGGAACAGCATCCTGCCCGGGCTTACCTGTGGTGGGATCATGTCCCAGTATCCATACTTCCCACCTTGCTCTCCATGGAGATCCACCCTGGGGGTTTTGATTCATTTTGTCTCTAAGTTTTGCAGGGCAATCCCAGTTCTCATCACACAGTGCCTCATGCCAGGTCCAGCTATGCCTTCCCAGTACTGCCAGGGTATAAGGATGGGGACAATTAGTGGTACCTCATTATCCTGGTTATTCTTGGCTCTCCCAAAATTCCAGGTCTTCTGCCTGCACAGGTGCAGGAGTTACTGCTCACTCCTATGAGAGCAGAGGGGCTGGTTTTCCCTTAGTGCCCCCCAGTGCATCCCGAGATGTCCGTGCAGCTGCCAGGAGGCTTGAGATGAGTTTTCCAAGGTTGGGCTTATTGCAGATTGAGATGGTTTTAAGAATTAACAAGCATCTGCTGAGACTTTTTATGCAGCTGAAAATTATTTGAAGGCTGGGGGTTTTAAATAATTTTAGTGCCTTTTCCCACTCTTTTTTTCCCTGTTTTATAAATGGGAGGGGGCAGAAGCAAGGAGTGTAACAAGCATAGAAGACGCCTGCAAATATTTTCCCTTTTAGGATGCAAGTTTTGGGAAGAGGAGATGGCAGGGAACTAGGGGTAAGTTATTTGTATGGTTTCCTGGAGTTTTGCTTTATAGACCATCAAAAAAGAAAAAAAAACCAAAGAACGAAAACAAGATGTAAAAACAAACCAGGCTGTGTTGTTTGGGGGAGACAGCTCTGGTCAGGCCTGGAGTGTGCTTGTGAAAGACACAATCACAAACGCATTGCAGAGCCACCAACCCCACACTGCAGTAGGGGACATCTTCCCCACTCTGCTACCTGTCACCCTCTGTCCTATTATCCATCAGTAAAGCAACATGTGCAGTTTGGGTCAAGAAAACATCTTTTCCATGAAACCAATTTTTTAATGAAAGCTGCTCCAGTCTCTCCTTGTCATCCAGGCAGCCCCTGGTTTTCAAGTTCAGGGTGGCATTTTGACTCCCCAGGGCTCATTATCCTCATCCCAAGCTCCATGAGCATGGGGGGGTGGTGGGAGTGTTTTGGGGGAAAAGGGCACAGAGGCACCAGCTGTCCTATTGGCGGTGTGGTCCATGGTGCCATCATGGACATCACACCTCCTGTCTTTCAGGGAGTCACAGTATGGGGATGTGCTGTGAAAAGTAAATCCAGACCTCCAAAGAATAATGCTTTTATTGTGTATTAACATATACAATAAATATGTGACTCCTCCTAAAATGTTCTGGAGAAAAAAAACCTGTCTGAAATGGAGCTTATTGGAAGGAAATAAATGCTCCTGTAAAAATGCTGATTCCTCCCTAATTCTCAAAACTGAAACAAAATAGTTTGCTGTGAGCTGAAGACATTTCTGCACTTGGCTTCTGGTTTTCCAAGAAGAGCAGGGAACATGAAGGAAAAACAAGCCTTCCCCATTAAAACACACTTAAGTGAAACTCCAGTTTTCTCTTAAACTTTGCTTGGAAACATTTGGAGCAGCTTCGTGCGAACCAGTTCTGCCCTTTGAAAAGCCGTTAAAATGAAAAACACCCAACCCAAAATAGCCTTTTCTGCAAGAAGCATCTTGTTTGGACAAAAGAGGTTTGTTTCACACTGTAAATCCAAACGCTCCTGGGGAAGGATGGTGAAACCCGCCCGCCAGCGCAGGCGGTGGAGCAGCTCCAGGGATGTTCTGCAGGACACGGAGGAAGCTGGTGGGTGCTGCAGAGCTGACAGACACCACTGGCAATTCACCATGGATTATCCCAGCTGCTGGAGCACCTCTGACTTCATTCAGCACAGTGCATTTTCCATCAGGATAAAGGCTTGTAGGGGTGTATTCTGGCAGGGAGAGATTTTGGACCTGCATTTGGCCCCACTGTGATCTTGTCCCAGCACTCCTGTGGCCTCTCCAAAGGGCCCATGGTATGCAGGAGCTGAGGGCACTCACCCCAGAACAAACAAAACCCATCCTCCAATGATGTGTTAAGGCCCTTCTTAAAGTCCTTTTTTTTTTTCCCCCACTGGCTCTGTGTTACACCTAAAACACAGGAAAAGAATACTGGCAATTCCTGAGCCAGAAATATGCACACCAGCAATCTTGATACAGTATTTTTATATACATATAAGTATACTTGTATATATAAACAAGTATTTTAATATATAAAAATAAAAGAAATAGAAATATTGGCATTATTATTGCTGTTGGAAATATACAGAAATATATATATATAATATGTATATATATATATGGTGCTGCTTTTTCTGCTCGTGGCATCAGTCTATGATTTAGGCACAATTATTTCTATCTCAGAGCCTTTGGTGATGCATTTTTGCCATGCAGCTGCCCTCCTTGTGCAGCATCCCAACCCAGCGAGGCCCTGCCCAGGCACTCAGCCCAACCAACACCCATGGAATCAGGGAGAAATTATTACTCATGGGTTTGCATGAACCTGCCAGTTTACGAGGGGAACTGGGATCTGTTTGAATGGGCGCTCCTCCTTGCTGTGGCTCTCCAGGAAGGAGCTGGCTCAGCCTCATGCCCTCAGGGTGATGCCGAAATCCCAGTGTGGAGGGTCCCTGTGGTGGGTGGCGAGCACCCGGTGCCACATCCTCCCCACTGGAGGGGACAGAAGGAGTAGAGCCTACACCACTGTGAAACCTCAGCTTCAGAGGGTGGTAGTTGTTTTCTTGAGCCAAAACGGCAAGAAACATCATGTCTAAAGATGACAGGCTCGATTTGCCTTGTCATTAACCAGAGCCGAAACTCTAGATGGGCTGGGTCTCCTGCGAGCCCCATGCCTGCTTCCCGCGCCACCCCTGAGCTCTGATTCTGCCAGATAAAGGCCTTTGTGGATGCATTTCCCTCACTCAGACCTTGTTTTAATTCCATCGATGCTATTATGCAGTCCATGGGATGAAGAAGTTGTTTCTGCTCCTCTCCCACACACATCCATAGGGGATGAATGTGCCCCCTGCAATCCACTGGCTCCCCAGCACATGTGTGCTCCCCCATGCATTTGAAAGGGGTTCAAATAAGCACAGAGTACGTCCTCCTTCTCCCCAGGAAAAAACCTTTGATTTCCAAGCTGCTCACACCCTTGAGATCTCACAGAAATAAACCCCAGGATCCCACCCAGGAGTGGTGTGGTGAGGCTGGTGGGAGCTGCGGGTGGGCAGCACGGCTGGGAAGCCCCACAAAAGCCCTGTAACCACCCATCTCTTGTTTCTCTCTGTGGTTACAAACCCCATCCGCAGTCAAAAGGAGCTGCTGTGACCCCAGTGCACTGGATGTGGAGAGCAGACACCAGCCAGGTGTGCTGGGCTGCAGTGCTGGGCCACAACAGTGGCTTTGCTGGGCTTGTGGGCTCCAGAACCTAAACACAAACCACTTTTTTTGTGACAGCTGAAGCTCTGGGCTTGGAGCAGCCCCTGCCTTGGCAAGCAGAGAGCTGGAGGCCACGAGGCTGACATGGAGATGGAAAGTGAGCAGTGGAGCTGAGTGTCCTGCCTGCCTGCACCACACGAGCCAGCTCGGAGCACAGTAGGAAAAAATACCGCAATAGGCAAAGCATCTCCCATTTGCCCCTAAGCTCTGGCTCTTCCTGTGCTGATAACAAGCCCAGTAAATCTCCTTACAGCAGTGAGACATTTTTTCCCCCCTCTCCTGCCCTCACAGCCTTGTCAGACAGGGCTGGCTGTGGGAGCCATGGTGGGGCTGCCCTCCTCACCTCTCTTGGGGAAGTACCCCAAAGCATGCAGCTCCTCGAGCATCCCAGAGGTCTCTGAGCCTTGCCCTGAGGTGCAGGAAGGAGCTGGGTGCAGGCAGGAGCTGTCTTCTCTCTAATTGCCCCCCTGGAGCCCTATGGCTGGGCCACTTGCTGCTATCTCTGACCATCAGAGCTGGTGCTGGGCTGACTCAGGGGAGATGCAGAACTGATACAGCCCCTCCACCGGCACTGACAGGGGTGCAAGGCAAGAGTGGGGGAGGAAAACCTGAAGAATACACATCCAGAATCTCCCTGGCCTTAGTGCTTTGGCTGAAATGGGGAGTTTGGGCAGTGAGCAGCTCCCATCAGCAGGTTGGTGCTCAGCCCTGGGCTGGATGAGCCCCAGTCACCTGCTAGGTGGTGGCTCATGCACTGTGGCTGGGTGCATGGCACTGACCTGTGAGAGTCTGAGCCTGCTCAAGCTCAGGCAGGATGCAACATTACTGTTCTGAAAAAGCAGCTCTGGATGCACTCAGCAGCAGGATGGGGTTTACTCCACTTGGGAGTCACAATGAGACCACGAAATTAAACATTTCCCATGTAGGAGATGGTCAAAGCGCTGCCTCCCCGTTGCTCTCTGACGGGTAAGAGCTTGGGCCCTTTTTTGTCCCACCATGATGCTGTTCCCTCCCCATGGCTAGTTCTCTGTCATCACATCACCCACAATAAATGCCACTGTGTCATATCTGAGCTGCTGCCCCATTGGGACCTTCCTCCCTCCTGCACCAGCAAACGCTGTTCACTTTCCTCTTCCTCTCTCGAATCCCTCATAAATTTACTGCTGCCGGCTCCACCAGCGCCACGTTCCCATTAAACTTTGCAGGCTGATTGCATCTGTCAGTGTCACTGTCTGGGGCTGGAATGTGTCACCCTGTTCCAGAGGAGTCATGTATTTAGCTGTAGCAGAGCATTTCAGGACAAAGCGCTGGGTTAGATCACAGTGGGACAGTTTTCCTGCGGTGGCAAGTGCTGATCCATCTCGCAGAGACGGAGGAAAGCGCCGCCACTGGATTCTTTCCTATTTATTTTTCCTAAACAGAGGGCTGAGAAGTGCGAGAGTCACCTACCAACAATATCCCACACTTTTCTGGAACATCTGAAGGAGAGGAAGTTTGCTTTAAAGTCTCCAAAACCCGTGAGTCTGGAGCAGACATTTTTTACCACTCTCCCTGTTGTGTCTCACTGTCAGGACTCTTGGGGTGCCTGGTTGGTGGCAGGGGTGGCCCCACAGCTGTGTGTGCTTCAGAGACACTGCAGTGAGGTGGCAAGAGCTGGAGCTTATAGGGTCTGGGATGCCTGCATTGCCCTGCGTCCCTGCAGGCAGTGTGAACAGGGAAACACTGGTGGTGACAGTGTGGTGACAACAGGGATCTGCCAGCCATGACATGCCCATGCCCACATCACACACAGCAGGTCTCTAATGTTGAGAAGGGGGCTCTCTTGTAGATATTAAAGGTGATAATCAGACATTCAGAGTTAAAAGATAAAATGAAATTGGGCTCCTGCGCTCATTACCCGTGTGATTGTGCAGCTGTGTGCAGGAGCCCTGGATTCTGGGAAATCCTTCATCCTGACCTTGGCATCCCATGTCCCTGCCTGGGGAGATCTTACCCCTGTATTGGCAGAGGTGTGTTTTTTTGGGAAGGAGTGATGGAGATGAGGAGCCACAGGGATGGCTGATCACTCTGAGGGCAGACACCCTTCTGCACCAGCTGTGCAGCAAGAGCGATTGGCCCTCAACATAACAATGGACTCAACTGTCTTCTTTTGGGATACATTTCCTTCGGTGGTACCAAGGCACCGGTAACAGATTTCCCATTGTTTTTTCCCAGCTACCTGTGCTGATGTCCTCCAGGGGGGCTCAGATGCGCCAGGAAGCGCTTCTCCTCGGGGTGCTGCCTGGTGACCTGCATATGGTAAGGGTGGAAGAGACAGTCAGTCTGTGTTGCTTTGTTTATAAGAACATATTTGCAGTGATTGATGTCTGAGCTGGGGAAGTATGCTTGCAAGTGAGACTTTAAAACATGAATCAAACAATGTTTGGAATACGTATGCTGCTCTGTCAAACATTTCTTGGAGTTTGGAGTCTGCAGAGCCTGCGCGTCCAGAGGTACCAGTGCCTGCACGGAGGTGTCTGGAGAGAGAGCATCTACCCTGCTATGAGGGTGAGTGCGGGCATCCTTCAGCCTCAGCATCAGCTCTCCACACCCACAGGCTGCTGGGGATGGGTCAGGGTTTGCATCCGTGGCCACTCGGACCAGGGGTGCGTGTGGAGGTGTCCCATTAAGCGCTGTCCGTCACGGGACATTCTTTTAAGCGACGCTCCTTACTGCCAAATTGTCCCTCGGGGTTGCCGAGGAATGAAAGCGGCTCTGGAGGACAGAGTCAGCTTTCAGGCTTCCTTCCCCTCCAGATAACCTGATTGCCCGTGGAGAGAAGAAAGGTCTGGAAGGGGCGGGCCATATCCAGATGTTCACTAAGTGCATTAAGACCCTCAGCCAGAGGAGCACATGCTTCAGGTTAAGCCCCTGAGCAGTCCCAGCTGCAGCACCGTTAATGAAGTCTTCACTTAATCGCTTGCTGAATGCTCTCCCTGATAAGGGCTGGAGTGGTTTATAGGGCACAGAGAATTTTCTTGGGGTTTCTCTTTGTATGTCATGCTTGGGAAGTCCCACATGGGCACCTCTCCATACCAGCATCCCTGATGCCATGCCAGCTCCTTTGCCCATGGAGTGAAATTGATTTCCCAGTTAAGGGAGCTGCCTGCCCTGTAGTGCAAGGACTATGGATCCGATTCCCTGTTTTCTGGAGCTCTGTTTTCTCTTCCATTCATAGGGATGTTATCACTTCCCATCATCCACGGTGCTGGATATGGCTCACCTCAGCAGAACCAGCTGTTGATATCACTGTCAGCTGTTAGAAAAGCTCTGTCCCAGCTTCCCCATCCCACTTTCTCCAGGTCCCAGGGGATACCTTGTCCTCCTGGCTCTGAAATGGTCCTGGGCCACCATCTCACCTTGCAGCCATCCAGCCATGCCAGCTGAGCTGGGTGATTCCCTCGGTCTCAAGAACTGGTGCATATGACCTGACGGCACAAAGTGATGTTCCATGCTCAGAGGAGCACCCTCACCCAATAAGCCATCCTGGTGAGCAGATATCCGTGGTGATGCCCCATCTGCCTTTCTTGGAAAAACAGCCTGAGAGGAGTGGGTGCCAGCTGGCTGCCATTCACCAGCCATAAATGATGTATCCAGCCCCAAATGGGGTGAGGGCATTTGTAATGGAGAGGGACACCAGAAACTGGGCATCCCTCCAAGATAGGCAGAGCTTCCTCCTCCAGGCTCTGTGCCTGCTACTGCCCATGGGGACAGCAGGTCTGCCTGTCTCATTCAGCCATTCCTTATTTATTTATCTTCCCTAGGAATCCTAAGAAAACCATTAGAAGGATTTCTGTTCCTCCTCCCAAGCCCACCACCCTTGTGCGAAGTCTCTCTAACTGTGCACATGGAAAACTCATCCCGTGAGCAGATCCCCTTCTCACGGGTCTGCTGTCATTGCGTTTTAGCACAAGGGAGATTTATTCACTCCATGGGTATTTTAAAAGGTATTTTCTTTATAGCCGGGCTTCTCCTACTTAGGCAAGATTAGGAGATCGTATTTCATGACTTCTTGTGGATCCCCTTTCTGAGGCTCTAATGAACTATGGATGAGTGACCATGGTAATCCAGTCTGTGCAGGAGCTCATTAAAGTCACCAGGGCCGTTATAATAACTGGCTACATCTGATCAGATTACTTCTTTAAATCGCTGATTCCACTGGCATGTGAGAGCCTGCTCTTATCCCAGCATGGACAGCAGGATCTTTGCTCTGGGCTCTTGCCTTAAGCATCACTAACAAGGCACAATTCAATTAACTCACATTTTAGAAAGGCCACGAGGTTTCTCTTTGCTGTTGTGCTCAGACAGCCCTGGCCAGAGCAGGTAGGTTTGCATCCTGCTGGAGGTGGGTGGATGGTACAAAGAAAGGATCTGGCCATTTCCCAATAATAAATTGGGATTTTGGTAGAGGGCTGCCAAGTGGCTGCCTGGGGCCACATCCAGCCTATGCCTGTGCAATGACACCATGGGAAGTGATGCTCCCAGCTCTGTGCACTGTGAAGAGCAGCCTGGAGTGGCTCCTGGCCACCCTGACCAGCAGCTGCCAGCCCCCCTCCTATGCTTGACACCCCAACAAGCCCCTGGCATCCCCAGAGTGACAGGGCTCACAACTCCAGAACTGTAGGACATATTCCAGCCCAGGGTCCCGGTAAAACAGAGCCCATAACTTCGGTAAAATGGGCTGGAGCCCCTCCAGCAGTGGGATTTGCCCTCCCACCCCACACTGGGGTGGTGGTCCTGACCCCTGCTCATATCCCTTCCTTACTGAAAGCAGAAACAGGCAGCCCTGCAAATACACAGAGGGGAGAGGAGGTGGAAAAAGCCAGATCCATCTGCAAAAACCAGGCAGAAATGTTTCTTTGTCTTGGGAAGTGTCAGTGAAAGAAATTCCCTTTGAGGATAGGTTTTTGTTTGCAAGACTTCAAACCCCTCATCTGGACAATAACAGCTTCTGTCTCAGGGAATCGGGGCCGCGAGGTACGGGCCAAGCCTGGAGTATTAGAGGTTCGGACAGTAATTAGGGCTCTGGTGCTGATAAGGGTGCAGAGCTCAGGCACCTTGGGCTCTGCTCATGCCAGAGCAGTGAGTGTGCATCACACCCAGTGGTTCGCAGGGCCCCAGCGGCGCAGAGGCACCAGGGATGTAAACAATTGTGGGCTGGCCTGGCCAGGGCTCTCCATCCCTTCCAGGACTCTCCATCCCTGCCACAGCTCAGCACCGGCACCCCACACTCAGCAAAAGTGGGATGTGCTCAGCAATTGTGGCAAACACATCCCCACCCACGGTGTAACGTCAAACCTGATTTAGTGTGAGGAAATAAAAGTGATTTTTTCTTGTCCTGGCTGCCTGTGCGTTGCCAAACCTCTGCAGGTCCTGCTTTTAGCCATGGGTTTGCCACAAGGTACCAGCTCCTGCCAGCACGTTGGTCCCTGGTGAGCAGGCACACCCAAACACATTCAGGAGTGAAAAAAGCTGGGTCCTGAAAACCAAGGATCTGCCTTCATTGCCTTCTCAGCCCACTGGCAGGAGCTCCAGGGCTGGCAGGGGCTGGTGCCAGTGCCCTGCAACCCCAGGCTGCAGAAGAGGAGGTTGATGCACAGGACTGAAGGCAGAGGAGGCTGCCAGGGACTTCTGATCATCTCATTAACCACAAGAACGGCAGAAAATAATTGCTCGTGGTTCAATGCAGTCCATCTGTGTGGGATTTTCTCAATAATAAGTGCATACGGCCTGGTTTTAATGTTTTTCAAGGTTTTTTTAAACTGAAACATTTCCTAGTGCCGAAGCCCGGGCAGAAATCAGTTCCAGCCCTGGGGGCAGTGAGGGGATTTAGAGGCACAAGTCTCAGGTTGACTTTTTAACAGGGTTCGTACAAACTATCCTGCCCATAATGCTCGTGTAATTGATGCTTTTGAATACTCCAAGGAGGCCAAGGTCCTGTGAGGCTTTGAAAGTATGTTTTACAGTACTTTCTGTTGTGATATATAAAAAAAGCCCGATCATGAGTCAGGCCAGCAAAGCTCCTGAGACCAACTTAGAATTATTTACATGCTCACACACCCCTTTTTAAGTGATCACACTTAAAGCTTTTTAAATATTTTAAATTTTTTTTAACAAAAACCTGATTTTTCCTGCGGTCACGGGATTCTGGTAGTTTTGGTGTAAAACCCTGCCCTGCAGCCAGCTCCAGAGAGGGCAGGCCATGCCGGCTGGCCGTGGTTGGGCTGTGCCTTCCTGCTGAAGGGTTCAAAGCCAGAGCTGGTTTGTCCTTTTTCCCTGCAAGATGCAGTTTGAGATATAACTCTGGCCAAGCAGCAAGTGCCTGCAGGGAGTTCTGGCCATCAGGACAGATGAAGTGATGGGCTTGGTCCTTTCCAGATTTTAGCAGTCCATGAAAGCCAAGCAGGTAACCGGAGCATTTTCCCTGGGATAAAGGAACTTCACAGGCATCTTGCAAACACACAGAGGCTTGTTAAAGCTGTTGCTGTTAAAGTGACACTCTGACCCCTGCCAAAATTCTAATAATTTCCCCACGTGGTGAAATGCCAGGCATTTATTGCGGCTTTGCTCCACCACCTTCCCCCAAAGAGAGCGTGAGGGGCTGCAATCCCTGCCCATCCCACTGCTCAGCCCCACAGCCCCTCTCCTCTGGTGGCTGGGGAGGGAGTGAGGAATAAGCTCCTCGTGCCTTATCATGCTTGTATGCTTAATCCCTCCTTTAAGTGGCATGAAGTTTACTGGCTCCCTTTTAGGGGACATTGCTGAGGCAGGAGTGATGAACCCCATGAGGGTCGTGCTGGCCCCCCTGGCCCCTCCATGCCTGGACCCTGATATGAAGGTGCCAAAGCCTTGGCAGCAGCAGGTCCTGGCTCTCTCACCTGGCTCTTTCTGCTCGGGGCTCCCTCTGTGAGACAAAGCAGATCCCACTCCCCTGTCCCTGCAGTCCTTCCCATCCCAGAGCTCCCAATGGACCCAGCACTGCCCACCCCAAGGACCCCCTGGCAGTGTGGGTTCAGCACTGAGGCAAGGGGCTATTTTGGGGAGGATTTTTTTTTCCTGGGCAACCGTTTGAAAGCCTGAACAGCACAGGAGTCCGAATCTGGCCTGAAGCATTTCAAATATGCTTCGCTGTGGGCTGGAGCACCGAGCCTGCCTTAAGTGGGCAAGGGATTTAGTAATCACAGCCTCCCATCGTCCTGCCAAGGGCACGGGAGCACAGCTCTGGCCGCCACAAAATACTTGCTGGAGGTTGAATATTGAACAATTTTCCACCTACCCTGAAGCTCACAGTGGGAAACAGAAGCTGAGCTTGAGCTGTGGCACCTGCCCTGGCCATGGCCTGTTGTGTGGGGGTTTCTTGGTTATTTGGATGATAACATCCTGAGGCAAATTGATGTGATTAGTGATAATCCAAGAGAGAGAGGCAGGAAAGAGAAAAATTGGGGTATTGGACATCCCTGAATCACCCTCCGGGGGGTCTTCCAACACAGTTCCAAAGCAGACAGCATCTCACCGAGCCTGGCATTTTGGGGGCTGCCACCGGGAGTTTCCCTTTCCCACACACTCACTGAATGGTTTGGGCTTCACAGCCATCCCCAAAAATATATAATGGGGAATTGGGGAGATTTTGATGCAGGAAAGCCACAAAGAATCTTCATTTAAAGGTTTCAGTGTGCTTTAGGTGACCCAAAACACACTGGTTTGGTTTGGTTCGGTTTTGAAGCAGATCCTTTCCAGCTTTTAACCATTTTTTGCTCAGTCCCTTCAAATCATGGAATATGAACTTAGGGCAGAGAGGAAACACCTCCTGGACATGGAAAAGCAAGTCATGTTTTTAAATGGCACTTGGGCTTTCTCAACCCCAGGCATCAGCTGTTCAGAGGTTTATTAAAAGTTATAAATGATTTGGCTTATGCCCAAATTTACACTTTTTATAGTCAATATATACTTCCCCAACTATTTTTTTTTTGTTGCTGATAGGCAAGAGTAGTTTGGGCCATGGAAAGGAAAGGCTGGCAATGGGGTTTTTTTGCCTACATGTCTTTGCCAAGACGAGGGGACTCCATGAGCAGTGGTGTGTCCCAGTGCAGCCCAGCCAGAACCCACAGGAGGGACACACACTGGGGACAGAGTGATCCATCCCAGAAAGGGGATGACGTGGTGAAAATGCGGTGACAGGCTGGAAATCAATGACATATGCTGGGAAAGGTGTGATGCATGCCAGGAAGAAGTGACACACTGCAAATGGAGTGACACATACCAGGCTGGGGATGGCAGACACTGGGAAGGAGGTGACACAAGCCAAGACGGTGGTGGCACAGATTCTGGAGAGAGCGTGACACATGCCAAGAGCAGGTGACACTTGCTGGGAAGGGGGTGACAGACACTGAGAAGGGAGTGACAGACATTGAGAAGAGAGCAACACATGCCAGGGAGGGTGTGATGCTCATGGGGACAGCCAGGCAGGACCACTCATCCCAGCCCAGCAGCTGTAGATGGCACAGGGCAGCCAGGACAGCACTGGTGTGCAGTAGCATGGCCAGGTCCTGCAGTGTTGGGCCACCTCAGCTGTCACACACATGTACCCACGTGTGGAGCATCCTGACATGGAGCGATGCATCATGGAGCCACATCCCCCTGCCTGGCAGCAATGCCCAGCACTGGTGCTCGAGCTGTGGCTAATGTCCTTTCACTGTGTATTATACAAATAATATAAATAACTCGTCCTCAGACTTCAAACATGCCACTTCAGATGTATGGTGGGAGATTACAGAGTTTGCTAAAGCTCAGGTCTTCAATCATCCGGGCAGCTTCGAAGCTGCTCACTAAAATACAGATCAATGCTTCAATTTTATGGGAGGCCTGTCCCATGTGACCAGACTCAAATCCCTTATTTTACGGCTTGCTTATACATTCCTGGTGAAAAACGGTTTACATTTTGGGCCCCGGGAGCTCTCCTAAATCAGCTGCCAGGTTTTTGCAGCTGGTAGTAAAGGGAAGCGCTGTCATCGGGCTGCCCAGAGGTGAACAAACGAGCCGCCAGCCACGGGACTGACGGCTCCTCCCGACCCTGAGCCAGCTCCTTCACTGCTGCTGCCACAGGGATGCCACTCCAGTGAGGGGACATCGGCTGTGACACCCTGGGCACCCCTCAGTGGCATCAGCCCCACTGCAGCATCTCCCCATGGGACACTCCAAAGCTTCGGGACTTCGGAGACACTCAGATGAAAGGGTTAAGCCGGACTGGACGTCTGGAGAGGAGAGGGATGCTAATCCCTCAGCTCTGGGCCTGCGAATTATTTGCTGATTCAGCTGCTGAGCAGAGCCCAGCCCCAAAGCAGGCCCTCTGCTGCTGTCATGCTGGGTGCTGACACTCCTGCTGTCAGTGCTGGGGTGCCGGGGCTCAGCATCGCCTGTTTTCTCTGGAGAGACAAGCCCTGGCTGCCCTTCTGCCTTGGAAGTGGCATAAGGTCGCCAGGAGGTTTTACAGGGAAAGTTAGGCACAGGTTATCCCTTAGCAGACCCAAAGGAGTTGTGATTTTATCTTCCTCCATTTTCCTGCAGCACTTATCCCTTTCGTTCACCAGCGAGCATGAGAAAGAGATCCAAGGCACTGCAGGGCTTGGTCCCCTTGGAGGACCCTGAGCCCCAGCAAGGACAGAAGCTGCCACCCATTATGATGGCACAAGGACCTGTGGGGATGTGCCAGGGGGGCAGAACTTGGTAGCACATCCACCTTTGCCAGCTGCATCCCCTCCCTCCTTTCATGTCCACAACAAACTTCCAGCATTCCCTGGCAGTGAAGTCCCCTGAGGTTACCACAGAGTCCCCTCCAAAGCCCACAGCCCCCCGTTGTCAGCTGCCACCTCACCTGGGCAGCCTCAGCACTGAGTTATGGCTAGGACATTTGGCTCTTCCCGTCTGGGCAGAGGGTGCCATCAGTAGCAGGCAGTGGCTGTAACTCCTGCCTGTACAAACACCTCCTCGCCCCGGCTCCTTCCTGACAGCACCGTGACAGAAAGCAGCTGCTTTGCCAGAGGAGGGAACTTGGGGCTGCGGCCAACAGAGGTGGAAGGAGCCCGAAGGATGAAGGTGGGTGACCGGGTGTGCTGATGGGGTGGTGAACGCAAGAAAACCTGAAGGAATGGTGGGATGTGGCACTACAGGGTGGGAGGATGGCTGAGCCCATGGGGCTCACAGATTTTCCCTCCCATTGCTTCTCACTGAGGACACTACCATGGGAGCAGAAGGTTTCATGAGGAAGTCTCACCTACCCCACCTCCCGGCTCTCTCGCACCAGGTTTCTCTCCTTGTGAGATTTTCCCCCAGGTTGGCTGTTCCCCCAGGCTGGTGGGTGGAACTGACCTCTCAGAGAGTGTGGTGCCTCTAGTGAGCCACAAAAAGGAGAGCAAAGCTACTGCTTCCCATTGTGGTAAATCTGTGATGGGATGGTTGGATGACATGCATCAAAAAACCATTTGGGCTGAGATCTTCCAGCCCCAGCCCAAGTGAACTTCCATGGTACCCAAGTATCCTGAGGAAGCCCAGCTCTTTCATTGAGGTACCCAAAGCCAGATAAACCCAGCATTAGCTCCTGACTCCACAGTGTAAGGGGCTGGTTTCCTGCTCTGAGCACAGCCAGGCAGGATTCCCTGGCCCCCACTCTGGTGATGGCCAGTAAAATGCCAGGAGATCTTATCCTACCCTTGTTAAACAAAGCTGAATTTCCATCTTGAGGAAAGTAGACAGCATTCTCCCGCTCCCATCTATTTAAGGGATAGTTGAAGGGGTTTTTTGTTGCAAATGGGTAGCTTCATAAAAAAAAAGAAAAAAAGAAAAAAGAAAAGAAAAATATAAAAGTAAAAAATAGCCATATTCCTCTTTCTTTGAAGACGCTGTAAACAAATCAGTTCACTCCCAGGATCAGCTCTGCCTTCTCTTTGCGGTTGACTCCTGCCAGTGCTAATTGGAGCCAATAGGCACATCATGAGGGGAGCAACTCTCTTTACAGGTAACACTTTAGCCTGGCGAGCATGTTTACAGCCTTATTTCAAAGCTTTAAGGAGGAGGGATCCGTCGTAAACCCTGGCAGCTTTTGCTGAGCAAACAGTGCTGCTAGAATAGTTAAACCCCCAGCATTTGGGTGGAAAAAATATAGAAAACACATGTGTTTCCATGCGGGCTCTGCTGCTGTGCAGAGCTGGCTCTGTGGCGCTGCAGAGCAGCCCAGGATACTGGCAGGTCCTGAGGTGATGAAGAGCCATCCTTGGCAGAGATGGGGGATCAGGGATGAGGACACTAATAGGTCTGGGTAGCCCTGAGGACCCCTTGGGACCCTCACCCTTCCCATGGAGGGGGATCCATATAAGCCCAATGCAATGCTCAGGGAGATGTATTCCCTATACTGTTCCTCTCATAAATGAGCCCTCTGACTTCTGGGGTGCCTGAAGACAGTGATCTAGAAGGAAACCACCTTTCCAGTCAATGAAGGAGTTAGGTACTAGTTTGCTTTTTTAAAGAAATAAGTATATTGGGGAAACTATGGAAATGAGTAAAGATATTTTCAGGATTATTTTGATCTGAAGAAAACAAGGAGACATTTCCTGCAGTAAAGATGTGGGCAAGGTTTACAGGAAAAGCTCTGTGCAGGTGTTGATGAATAGTGAAGCATCTGTGCTCTGGGTTTGAGATGGGGGGACCATAGCCCCCATCTGCCAGGGCAGCAGATGATGCTCCCAGTGCTGGATGCTGCACCTCTTGCTGTGGTGCCATCCATTCAGCCATCCTCAACTCTAACACTTAGGGATAAACTAAGTGCAAATAATTAGCAATAAATCAGATTTTTCGTGCACAGAACCCCTTGGCTGTGCCCTTTGGTAGCTCCCCCACACACAGTAGCTAACGATGTGATTTCCCACTCTCCACAGGGTTAGGATCTCTCTACCCTGGCAGGGCAGAGAGCAGGAGGCTGGCAGGACTCCAGCAGGGACATGGCACTGCCATAAGCCTTCCCCAGAGATGAATGGCTGCCAGTTTTCTTAATCCAGCCACTTTGGAAAAATTGTTTGTTCTCATCCTGTTTGAAACAGCTTCAAAGTGGCTCCAGTCTAGACTGTGCCAAGATAAATTACAAACCTAAAGCACTGATATAAACCATAGGGGAAGGAGTCATTTGCTCTAATGTAATTAAAACAAGGTATCATAATGTATGTAAGTATGTATATGTGCAGGCAGGCCCTCCTGGCAGGGCAGCAGGGAAGGAGCAGGATATCATCAGGCTGCACCCAGCAAACACCAGGGAGGTTCTGCCTCTTTAAGGTGTGGTTGAGCAGGGAGAGCACACCTCCATCACCTGCCTTCCAGTCAGGCTGTGGCAGGAACCTGTGACATCATCATTGAAGCTATAAAAGGTAAAGGTGCTGTGCTCTCCTGTAGTTGGGTGGTGGTTGGTCATGGTAGTTGGTCATGCCCGTGACCAACTGGTGTGTGGTGGTTGGTTGCACCCATGACGCTGGTGCATGGTGGCTGGTTGTATCCATGATCCTGGTTCATGGTGGTTGGCCATATTCATGATCCTGGTGCAGGGGAGTTAATCATATCCATGATCCTGGTGCGTGGGGGTTGATGCCCATACGTGATGCTGGTGGGTGATGTCATTGCTGGAAGCAAAGGGGAGGGCTCAGGCAGGGTGGCAGGGTGCCAAGGGGGGCCCAGGCCGTGGGCATGGTAGGAAGAGAATGGCAGAAGTGCTGCCCTGATGGAGGAGATGAATCAGGGAATAGGAGTCTTTCAGCATCAGAATGCTTATCATCAAAGTGTATCTGATGGCAGGTTTCCTCCAAATCTGTGGAGGCTACTGAGGAAAAGGGTTTTAATGCCACAAAAATTACAGAGTGAAATAAATACTTCTTCCTTCACCTGGTATAGCTATAATTTAGGATGAATTAACTAAAAATTATAAGCAATTTTTCCACTTCTGTTAAAAGTGACTCAAGTGAAATAGATAGGGACTCCATTATCCCCTAAGTCTCCTCTCATTTACTGAAAATGAGGAAGGAGGAGAAAAAGGAAACAAAATGGAGCAAGGTCTGAAATTTGGGGGAAAGTGGAGTAAACAAAATTAAGACCAAAATTTTAATTTTGAGTAATTTTGTGTACAAAGAAATATAATAAAATTACATATGTGTATGTAGAGCTGGAAGTTTATAAGTGTATAAACACATGTGCATGCAGACGTGTTTGTGAGTGGATGTGTGTGGCTGTACATCATCTCTCCATGATGCCCAGATGTTGTGCCCCAAGATGCGGTGGCACAACCCTCCGTCCTGATGTCCTGGTGTGATTCCCGATGGGCACGGGTGGAGTTTCGGCTCGTGCCACAAGAGGTCTCACGGATTTCATTGAGACCATGAGAGGAATAAAATCCCATTTAATGCAAGCAGGAGAAAGGCTCGTGGGTCCTCTCTGACTCGGGTGGACCGCGGTTGTGTCTGGGCTATTACTTTCCTTGGGAACAGCCCCAAATCTCCTGCCTGACAGCCCTTGAACTGGTCTCCAAAGTTCCTTTATGTCTGGTGAGATGGTTGCATGTGAAAAGCAAACGACCTTCTTCGTTCCTGGCAAATCACTCGATGTACATTTTCACGGGATGCTTTGGGAGTCCCCAGGCACAGAGAGCCCATGGCCATGGGGCAAACCCCGCCTGGGGCTGCGCTGCTGCTTTTACCTGGTTGTGCCCATGGCAGTGCAGAGCAACCTGCTCTGCTCCTTCCCTGCATCCCGTTTACATTCCGCAGGACAGTTTGTCTGATCCACATGGGTCCTCCCTGTGGGGAAACCGCGGTCCCCTCCCCATGTCCTGCCCATGTCCCCACCCTGTGCTGCCACCACCCTTCCAGCATCCACGGGGGCTCTGGGACCGCATAAATTTCGTCCCGGAGCTTTGAAGTGCCGAGGAGGGGAGTTGTTGTTTTTGTTTGGGAGTGGCTTATCGCCGCGATGCTCCTGCCTGTCTCTCGCCGCACGGCTCCGTCCTGCCGTCCGTGCAGCCCCGCTGCCAGGGACCGCCGGGCTGCCAGCGCCGGCTGATAAGGATGATGGATGGGGATGAGGTTGGCTCCACCATGGCCGGCTGTTTCCTGGGAGCCAGAGCCGACCCAGCGCTCCCTGAGCCCGGAGGAATGTGAATCTGCAGGATGGAGAGTCAGCACGGGATGCTCAGCGCTCCGTCAGCGCCAGTGGGTGTTGGTACCACATGTGGGTACCCCCACATCAGCCGGGCTCCTCTCCATATCCCCTTGCCTACGGAGAGGGGTGAGCAGTGCAGATCTAAAAGTGCAGCCGGGTGGTGGGGCAGTAGGGAGGAGGTGCACCCACACCTCTCCATCACATCCAGGGTGGCTCTGCAGCCCACCCTAGTCCCCTCCATGGGATGTGGGCAGTGGGCAGCTTTGATAGGTGATGGGGGGAACTGCCACCATGCTTCTGGAGTGACGCCACACCTATTAGCAGCAGCTTGATGCCATGAGGAGACCTGCAAGCAGATGGCACTCACTTGCTGTGCCAGGGGAGATGCTTAACTGGCTTTTTAAATTAGGCTTCCTGGAGTAGGAATAAGACTGAGTGGGCTCTCTATACCCTGGTCCCTTTGGTAGCATTTGGTGACTCCAGCATTGAGAGGTCACTACCTTGGGTTTAGGGGATCTCAGCTGGGAAATGTTGCTGTGTCATATCCCTTCACATCTGGGTCTCCCCAGCCTTCAGGGAGGCTTTTTGCAGTGACTTTCAGAGCTAGGCTGTTGATAATATACCTGGAGCAACTCTCTCCATGGGTTGGCTCTTGTTCCTGACTCAAACCAAGCCAAGGGAAACTTTTTCACGCAGCTATGACAAGGACTAGATTGTAGTTCCTTTGAAATGCCATTCTTGCTTTTCTGCCTTACCAAGATTTTTCTTTGCCTCCCTCTGACCCAAACCTCACTCCCTTTCATATTTCTTTCCCATCCCCTTTCTCCCAACCTGCCCCTGGAGGACTAAATGCCTCTGTTCCCAGGTGTGTGCTGCAGAAAGGAATCAGGCCAAATCCTCTTCTCCTGGAAGGAGTCTGGATTCAGTTCCCTCTAACAGGCAGGATAACAAAGAGCCCAGAGCACAGAGATTGCCACTAGCCCATTCCCCACAGCATCACTCACCAAGCTCTGCCAAATGCAAACCTCGGATAAAACACAGTAATTGCAGTGCTTCAGTCAGACAATGGAAAAATTGGATGCCTTTCCACGCCAGCCTCATTATGAGGGTTTCTTAAATGGAGGTTGTGCTTGTAATTAAATAGCCATATCTTGGCTCCTCAAGACAGGAGGAAAAGGCAATTTGAAAATATATTAAAACAGAAAGTTTGGCAATTCTCCTGGATTTAGAACAATTTATGGATTTAAATTGTTCCATTTCAAATATGTGTGCTTGTTTTCCAATGAATTAAATAAAGATGTGCAAGATGGAAGGAAAGGAGTACTTTTCTGGAGACTTTTCCTTCTCTGACTATCAATGGAAGGGGCAACCCTGGATTCTGAGAACTTACTTGGTAGCCCTGTGTTTTCTGGGCTGCTCTGTGCAGCTGATGCTGTGGCTGACTCAGGGGATGAGCATAGCAAAACAAGAAGTCCTGTTAATGCCAAATTTTCCGAAGTCTTTCAGCCTGGCTTCTGGTTTTACTCTTACCTCCTACACTGCCTAACATGCTTGTGCCACTGGTGGGACTGGCTCTTCAAGCACGAGCTGTGACTGGGGATGGACAGGCTCCTCTTCTCCAGGTGCTTTTTCTGCAGGGATGTCACATTAAAAGTAATAGTCTCAAGGTCTCTAACAAAGGATTCCTCAGGCACCATGCCTTTATATGCACCCTCTGATTTCGCATGAAACATTGGTAATACCATCATTATACAAGTTACCACATCCACAGGGAGAAACTCATGAGATATTTGAGAACACATCAAAATCTAACACCCCTTTTACTGCAAAAAAAGAGAAAAAAACTCAAATAAAACCCACACTTTAATTTCTCTTTAGACAGCAGCTTTCTTGCTGGGAAGGTTTAGCTCAGTGATAGCAGTCAAACCTATTCACTGGACCATGTTGGGAGGCTACTGGGGAGGAATGGGCATAACCAGGAGAGAGTAACCCTTTTTCAGAGCACTTGTACACCTTTGCCTGCTTGTACATTTATTAATCATTTGTTTTAAGCCCAAATAACAGAAAAATCCTCTCCCTGCTCCCTCTGGCTCCTCTGGCATCACATGTGCATGTGTGTCAGTGGCCAGCTCAGAGGTGAATGGGACATGAACTATGAGATGACTGATTCGTGTGGCAGGGAGGATGGAGGAGTAGTTTGAATCCAGACCAAATCTTGAGCTCTTTGGGCTTGACATAAGCATTTAAGCCTTTGGTTGGGATCTGGTGATAGAAGAGAGCTGGAAAGCACATTTCTTTTGTGGTTAAAGGTCCTTTTGCCAGTCCATAAATCCAGAGGGAGGTCCGTTTATTCTGTTTACTGCAGTTACCTAACCTGTGAGCCTCGGTGTAAATCATGGCAAGCTGTGATTTAGAGGGGAGCTGGTCTCCCTGTGGCGTGTGCACTGTGTCGCTGCCCAGACCCCCATGCAGGCAGTGAGCTCCTCCAGGAGCTGGGAGATAAGGGCAATAAAAGCCGGGGGTCCCTCCAGCGCCACTGCCGCTGCATTTGGTTTGGCACAGTCACACATTGCTGTGAAGTGATGGGAAGAGGAACCTGAGCTCAAATGATGCTCTTTTCTTTCCTTGTTTTAAGGAAGCAGCAGGCATTTCTCGGGGCTTCCCAGCTGCAATGTCCCATTTCCACTCCGTCACCCCAGGGACATCCAAGAGTGGCCATCTGATGGGGCCTGGCCAGACGAGGAGGTGGCCAGAGCGATAACCCCCCTGGGTGCCCTGCACCCAGCCTGCCTCACCTGAGAGGTGCTGACTCCCCGAGCCAAAATCGGCTGCCAGATAAGGGAATGACTCCCAGATAATGGCGCCAGCTGCTCCATGTGAGCCCCCCGGCCCCTGGGGAAAATTGTCTGTGCTATCTGTCTGTAGAGTAAGAGGAAAAGGAGGGTTTGGGCACTGAAAGGGAAAAAAAAAAGACCTTTGAAACCACAACCTTGCACACCAGGCCTGGACATACAGGTTTGGCAGTGGAAGAGGGATGATGCAAAGCTGGAGGACTGCAGCCATGGGACACAGCTCAGCCTGGGGGTGTCAAGCCCCCAGCCCGGGGGGTCCCCACTTCCCACAGCCCAGGATCCATCCTCCAGAGTCCCTTCAGCCCTCTCTCTGCCTCCTCCCACCCACCTCCATTAAGCAGCCACAGGATTCCCTTGGCCTTCTCCGTTAGGATGTTGCTGCCAGTTTTGATGCTAACCATTGCTCTCTGCCGAGCCCCCTCCATTTCCAGGCTGGAGCAGCACAGTGGGGGATCAGCCGAGGTCCTTGCTGTTTAGTCTACCCATCAGACTGGTGACGAGGAGTCTAGCAGCTGGCAGAAAGCACTTTTATAATCACTTGGATACCGGCTTCGAGCTGTTTGTCCAGTGGATCTTTCCTTCTTTAAATCCTAGAACAGGGGGAAGGGGAGGATGATTGGCAGGGAAGTGGGTGAAAAATGTTATACCCCCAGCATTGAGGCCTGGGCAGCTGGAGAAAGCTCCCTGCTGACCTCAAATGAGAGAGATTTAGGGTGTCATTCACTGAAAACAGTAGAGTCAAGGAGCAGCTGGGCAAAGCACAGCATCCTAAAGGCAGTCAGGGATGGATTGCTCCACTTTCAGACTGGAGAATCCTTGACTGCAAAGCTGGACAGGAAGCACATGGCTGTGGGTATGCAGATGTGAGTGTGCATTTGGTGGCACCTCACATGGAGGGTGAGGGTCTGAGAACCCCCACCCTGGGTCCCTCCAGTTCCAACTGCAATGCAGCATGACATCCTGCCTCAAGTTCAGGGCTGGAAGGGTCGAGGAGCCCATGTCCATCAACAGGTGAGCCTTGTTTGCTGCAAACCAGGGCCGTGTTTCTGAGCAAAACTGAGGTCAGACCACTTTGCTGTGTGTAGCATCACTGAGAGGCACATCAGGGTTGGCACGTGCTAAAGGGGGAGCCCAGGTGGCCAGACCTTGCTCAAAGCCTATGCATCATCTGGCTTCATCTCACGTGTACAGTTGAGTATGCAGGCAAAGCAAGTGACCTAGGGTGGTCTTCAGGGTGTTGGGGTCCCTCCTTTGAACACTGATCAAAGTGAGCCCCATGGGGCTCAGGGCTGCCAGCTCAGGGAGGGATGCAGATGCTTGTAGAAGTTGTCACAGCAGCAGGGATGACAAAGTGGATGGTCTGACCTGACCAAAGAGATGAAGTTTATTTTCTCTAGAAAGCTGGAAATGGAGGAGGGCATGATAAGAGTCTCCCAGGATCTCTGAGACAACAGTGATCAATTGATCTAAGGGTCGGCTGGAGTTGGGACAAGATCTAATCAACTTAATTTGTAATGAGAAAGCTTAAAGACCAGATATTAAGACAAATGATTCAGGCACCATAGGACAGGTCACTGAAAGGCCCTAGGCCAGATTATGTGGTGGGTGTTTTAAAACGGAGCTGGATAAGGCTGTGGGAGAGCAGTCAGGTGCAGGTGTGGGGGTTGGAAGGGGTTTAATTCCCTCAGCTTGGCAGCCAAGGACATCCTTGTCTTGCACCCCTGGCTGTCCTAATTCCAGCAGCTCTGTCTCCTAATTGGCTGGACAGACTTGACTGAAAACATCCATCCCTCCCTCTGTCACAGCACAGCCTGGACCACTCAATGTCCCCTCAGCAGCTCCTGCCCTGCAGTGGAACAGGGGCCAGTGAGACCTCCCCAAGCCCTCCCTTACTCTGTGGCTCCACTCCGAAGGTGGCATTCCTAAGCCCAAAAGAGGGAAACTCGACGGTTTTTCGACACTTACAAGTTATTTTACAGGAATTTTCAAGCTATTTTCTAAGCCTTGTTTTGGGCTGGTGCCTTTTGGCATTTTAAAGAGAAAAATTATGAGGAGGCTGAGGCTTATTAAAATCCAAAACTCGACCACTCCTGCAAAAACAACCCTGCTTGTTCCAGGCTGGCTTTTATGGCTGTTATATGTGTGTGATGAAAACTGGCTGGGGCTAGCAGCACAGTGGTGTGGCTATTGCCATATCCCAAACCGCATGTTCACGGGTGTGTTAGTGATTTGCTGAAGCACTCTGACTTTGGAAAGGTTTTGTTCAAACAGAGAGGGTGGGGAGCAGTGCTCATTTGGGGTTTCGTGGCTCTTTTCATGTGACTTTAGATCTCTGGTTAAATAGGCAGAATTAATCAAGGTCAATAAAAAGAAAAGCACTTTCCTCCACTTTTGGAGGTTGCAAGGAGCACACACCCTCCACACTCACTGGCTACTGCAGGAAAACTCCCAAATCCAGTATCTCCCCAAGCCCACGTTCCTGCCTGCATCCTTTTGGTCGGTGCCTGCTGTCTGCTGGTGACTAAGGAGGTTTATCTGCAGAGCTTTGCAATCAAAGGGCTGCAATAGGCAGGGAAGGATTAACCCCAGAAGGGGAGGAAAATCCCTCGCCGCCTCCTGCTCCATACATCAAACACAGCGGCCCCGCAGCTCATCTGCAGCACAGCCCAGCAGTTAATCACAGAGGAGCCCGACCCTTTGAGACAGAGACCTGAGATCTGGCTCCTCCAGTTCTGATTGGGACAAGCACAGGACCCTGATGCACCCCTTCAATCTGTCCCAGCCCTGTGGCTCCCACTGGTGCCCATCACCCTCCTCTGGGCTGCTCTCCTGAGTTCCCCCATGCCAGATCCCACTGGGGTTTGGTGTCCATTTGGCATTGCTGTATGTGCAAAGGGATGTGGGATGTGACTGAGGTGGCTTGTAAGGCCACCCTGGGACTTGCCCTTCAGCCTCCTCTGCCTCATATTCTGTCCCTATATGAGGCTTCCCCCGTATGGTTTCCATCCCATGGGATAATGCTTATTGCTGATGACCCTTTGGAAGCTTTTCCCAATTACAGTGAGAGGCAGCAGCTGGCTGTGACAAACCCCACAATTCAATATATTTATGAACCTTCTACCTGTTCAGTTCCCCCCTTCCTTTTGGTCCAACCTGCATATCTTTGCACTCCAGCCCAGGCCTTTCCGTCCAGTGACAAGTGCTGGATCACACCCTCTGCAGGCTGACAGCGGTGTGATGTCCCACATGGGCAATGCCTACATCGCAAATGACACCGTGCCATAGATTCCCCCAGATGATTAATCCTCACCTTCACAGCCAAGAGCAGCTGTAACATCCTTCTGGCAGGTGAGCATCCCTGAGCAAGAAGGGTAGTTTGATATATGGAGGAAAGCTCAAGGGAGTTTTTAAAGGGAAAAATCCTGGTTTTGCAGCCATAACAGTTTCCTTTAAGGAGGGAATGGCCATCCCTGTCCAGCCTACAAGCCAATTAGTAGGAGCCAGCCAGGCATGGATGCTCCAGGCTAAGGTCTTTTAATCCACAGCCACATCCAGTTTGGCAGAAAACACTCCTGGGACCTTCATTACAGCCAGGAGGGGATTGGCCAGCCCAGCACAGGGTATGTGTGATGCCACTCTGGCACTGCCGGCTGGGCAGGTTCTCAGGCAGCTGTTCAGTGATGGCCGTGCCCCTGGGGACCAGGCCAATCCTCTGCTTCATTTGGTACATGGTCCTGGCAGCTGCTGCTCACTGGTCGTGGAAAGGACCGGCGCTGGACCGAGGGAGCTGTGTTGGGCAGGATGCGGATGGCTCCCGGGACACAGGCAGGCTGGCAGCCAGTGCATCCCACAGGAGCATCCCTGCTTAGGGGGTGGTGGGAAGGCAGGACCCCCGGGAAGGGCTCTGCTTCGCGTCCGTGGTGCCTGCAGAGCAGCACAGGGCAGTGCCAGACCCACAAGTGATGGGAGCGGGCGGCCAAGCGGGTCATCCCAGCTCCGCAGTGGGAAAAACTCAAAGGAGCGATGCAGGATGCATGTGCTGCTTTGCTGCCGATGCATCCCTGCCACGGGCGACTGTCACCTGGTCAGCAGCATCTCCTCCCGGCAGGAGGAGACCCGGGACGGGACCCAGGAGGGGGGATCGGGCCAAGCCCCAAGCGGAGCCGCAGTCCACATGTGCCACCCCCTGGACACTCAGCGTAACCGACTGGAAACCTCCGATCGTACGGCAGGAACCTCCTCCAGGTCTGGCTGCTGGTGTGGGACAGGCAGATGTTTGGCATTCCTGGGACTCACCTCCAGTTCAGCGGGACCCAAAGGGGCAGCGGGGCTCAGAGACGGACCCCTGGGCGAGGAGTGACTTAACCCACAGCACTGCCGGCCCTCGGTGCATCCTCGCCGCTGGGCTCTCACCAGTTTGGGGGCGTTTGGCTCTCCCATCCTTGAAGAGTGCAGGGCACGGCAGAGAGCAGCAGGGTTTAGGAACTGTTACATTCAATTATCTCCAAATTTGCAAAAGAGCACAAAACCCCTGGGCTTTTCCACCGTCGGGTTTCTGCTAGCCCAGCCCTCCGGGGTGTAGCTGCGGCTGGAAGCAGCTGCACTGTCAATGGAGCTGAGATTTGGGGAAACGAGGCAAAGAAATCGGCTCCCACTGGCCCAAAGAGCAGAGGACACAGAAACAAAAAGTGCCTCTTTTGGGAAACCTCGGAAAATGGGATTTTATATAAATTTATTGCACATACAGATATTTGCATCTCCCTGTACACAAAGGCTCTTGCAGAAGCGCTGCTGTTGGCCTGGCACGGCAGCGCCGTGGGATGCCAGCTCTGCGAGCTGAGATGTTATCTCGGGGATGTCCCAGACAGAACCAGGGCGTATCAACCCGTACTGTGCTGAGGACACCTTGCAAACGTCCCAGCGTGTTCTGGGATTTATTTCTGGGATGAAGCCAGGCAGGAGGAGGCTTTCTGCTTCCCTGCCCCGAGCAGCTGCTTTTCAAGCAAATCCTTTGACCGCGCAGGACAAACGCTTCCCTTTGAAAAGAGCGAAAGGGCTGGTTTTGATGGTTTTTGGATGAAAGGTAGGTTCCCCAGCAAAGAAAGGCGGTGTTCTGTGTCCCCCGAGCCGGGCAGTGCTGGCGGCAGGTGGCAGCAGAGCCGGGCTGGGGCTGCGCTCCGCTCCTGGGACTCCTCTCATCCTGGGGCTTCCCTCTTCCCGGGGCTTCCCGACTCCCAGTTTCGGCCTGGAACGAGCCAGCAGCAGCATTTCCTTCCGAGCTGATTTTCCTTGCGGGGCCAGGAACTTTTCTCCTGGCTCTGCCTGCCCTGGCTCCATTCCCTGCAGGAAATAAGCACACCGGTAAACGCAAGCTGGCTCTGGGCTGCTCTCCATCCCCAGCCATTCCAAAGCTGCCACCATGACCTTGCCAGGGATCCATTTGGCACAGCCACAGTCCAAACACCTCTCTCCCTGCACCATCCTAGGCTCTTATCCTTTCCAGGAAGGATAAATAATTCCCACTTCTCCGAGTGGTGGTTTCTGATGCCTGTCAAGCTGTAAACAGGTTTTTCGTGGGTTTTCCATGGCACCTACCATCTGCTGGGAACTCAGCCAGAACCCATAGGGGTACATGGCTGGCCAAAGCACCAGCCAAAGCTCTCTCTTGGCACCTGGTTCCAGAGCAATGCTGGGAGGGGGCCAAGGACACCACCATTTTTCGGGATGCTTGGTGGTGCTTGTGTATAGGGTCAGGTGGTTTTGTTGAGTCACAGGCCAGGGCTGGCAAATGCCCAGAGCTGCACCATCACCTGGATGGAGGCTTGGGGCCATGCCATCCTCAAAGAATCAGTGGGGGAAAAAACTGGAGAGCATCCTCTCCAGACTTCTGTGCTCCTCTAACACCTTGCTTGGTTAAAAAAAAAAAAAAAAAAAGATATTGAAAAAAGTCTGCTTTGTGGGGCTGAGCTGTCCTGACAGACATGGTGTGGGCTGCAAAGCTAGGCTCAGGCCCTGATTTGGAGCCATATGATTTTAGGAAGTCCAAGCTTGGCCACAGAGGTATATGAAGGCTGCTGCAAGCAAGTAGTGAGTCTCTGAGCCTCTAAGTGCCTCTGAGAAGGACAGGGGTGGTTGGGACCAGCCAGAGATGCTGGCAGTGGAGGATCTGCAGTCCCTGGTGCTGGCTCACCCCCAAATATCTCTTTTACTCACTGAATCTCCTCACCTTGGAAGCAAGTATGAGGGGATTTCTCCTACTGGGGCCCAGGGTGAGGGAGAGGGCACCAGCACTGGGATTGCCAGTTCCCAAAGTACTGACCATGCAGGGAAACCCACCACAGCTTCGTGACTTCTTGGGCTGCACCAGCACCTGCTGTGGTGGGAAATTCTCCCTGACAGAGGTAGCCCCTCTCTCCCTTGCCAGCTCTGTCTCCTGGTGTACTGAGTTATCTCTGGCACAGGCATCCTGGGTGCCTGTGTCACCCCACCCAGCCTGGCTCACCAGAGATGCAGTTAAGAGTCAGGGCTGCCCTCCCCTGATTACACTCTTGGGAGCTGAAGCTTTTATCATGGGCAAAGCCCTGCTGGCTCATTCCATCCCTCTGGCCTCTCTGAGAGCTCAGTGCTCGGAGCCCAGCTGTGCTATCTCCCCTCTTCATGTGAATTGCACGCCTTGCAGGCTGCCTATCTGAAAGGCACCGCCAAGCAGGACAGGGTCCCTGGCCTCAGCCCAAGGAAAAGTGCCATTTGCTACTACCTGGGGAACTGGTTCTTCCAGGCAAGGACAGATCCTGATTGGCCTCCTGCTGGCATTGTGAACCCCTGAACACCAGCAGCACCTGTCCCAGGAGCAGCCCAGGAGCTGGCTCCAAACCCTGTCCTGTCCCTGGGAGTGCGATGAAGGGGCAGGATTGCCATCCAGTAGCCAACACACCTTCAAGATGGGATAAAAAGGGTTATGCAATGTGTTACAAAAGGTTTCAATGTGAGCAGCCAATCTCACTGCAATTTCCTGGGGGTTTTCCTGGTCTTTGGACTACCACACAACTGAGCAGGTCCCTAGAGGGGTTGCAGGGAGAACAGCTTCACCAGGCAAAGCATTCAAAACAGCAGCACATGGGGAAGCTCCACGGGAACATCTTCCACTGCCCTGGGGAAAGATGGCACCATCCCAAATAATGCCCAAAGAGCAGTTGGGGTCACTGCATCAAGTCACTGGATCCCCTGCTTGGAAAGGGGACAGCGTGGAAGTGTTTGGCCCCCAGAGAGCATGGGGAGGGGCAGAAAGGCTGGAGAGCCCTGGGAGGACATATCTGTGTTTAAAGACCAAGCAGACGGTGTGCCTGGGTGCCTCACAGCACCAGCAGCTCAACACTCTGGCCTCTGACGGTATTGTCAGCACTCAGAACATGCTGTTGCCATGTGGAGAAAGGCAGGAGGTGTCTTAATGAGGCTCACTGAAGTGAATTATTAAATTAACAGCTAAGACAGTGCAGCTGCAGAGATGACCAGTGCTGGCACAGGAGCTGCAGAGCCAAGTGGAGCAGGATGGCTCGTGCCTGTCAGAGGGAGCCTGTCAGGCAAAACCACCTCAGGACCTACTGGAAGCTCCATGGGGCAGCTGGATCTGGCAGGTGCAGAGGGGGAAGGATGTGTGTGCAGGGGCACTGCCCTGGATTTTCCCCTCCATGGTGGTCCCACCCCACCAGGCAGGGCAGAAAGTCAAAAGCAGTCACTAACGTGGTGGTTTTCCTTCCTTCGTGTTTTACTGGGAAAAGTCTCATGCCCCACCAGCATTAACCATCCCTGGCTGCTCTGCAGGCTCCAGCTGCTGTCCTGCTCCAGGCTCTGAGCCACCATCACATGCTCCTCCCTGCTTGGATAAACTGAGGAGATGTTTTGGTTTGGCACGAGCTTTGGTTTTGCATCTTTAGGAGAGGAATTACAAAATAATACGATAAAGCTGTAGACTGGAAGAAAGCTCAAAAAAAAACCAACCAAAAACCTGTTTCGAGAGCAAAGAGGTCTCTCCTGCCTGGCAGACCTATGGGTGGTCTTGGTTTAGGACATAAACTGCAGCCAAGGGTTTCTGGAGAGCTGGAAAGACCACCTTGGGGTGGTCTTGTACTGACCTTGTGCCTGCTATACTGAAACAGAAAAGAGGTTTCACTGTGGGAACAGAAGCTTAGTAGCAACTTGCTGGTGTGGAGAGGGGCAACAGGTGCTTTCCTCCTTGTTCTTTTCCTGGGGATGGAGAGGACCTGAAAGGTGTCTCTCTCTGGAGAAGATAACCTCCTTTCTGGCTCCTGTTGTTTTCACTCTGAAGTCCTGTCCTTGCTTGCTGTCAGATGAAAATGTGTTTAGGAACAAACAGAGTTAGCTGAGAAGCATGAAAATCGAATAGACTGAAACACAGGCAAGAAATCCTGGCTCTGACTGCACACAGCTTCACTGTGCATTTATTTTGCTCATAATTTAACTTCAAAGTCTAACAGCCAGCCTGGCGGGAGGACAGATTCCCTTACAGGTCAGCACTGTTCCTCTCACCAGATGAGGGAAAGCTCTCATATCAGTGCCAATTTGAGTAGCCAAAATATTACAAAATCCACCTGCAAATTCTACACTTCTGGCCTGATGTCCTTTCACCCAACAGCTGGTCAGTCATTGTTGCTACTGCAACAACCCACATCAACTAATATGGCCAGAACTCCTTCAATCACTGAATATAATTGCTATTGGTTGATATATTTGTAAAAATGAATGCATTGATGCAGGACATGGCCACTTCATGCCCAGATCTGCAACTAAACTTCTCATCCCACATTAATTTCCACTGACAGCAAGTAGAGGATGTCTTGGATCCCTGAGGTGCGTCTCTTTTCCCCTCATTGCTCGCTTGGCTGTCAAGAACGTCAGGACCTTATTGGCAAGTACAGGAGTGGAAGAAGTAAGGGCAAAAATCCATAAAAGACAGTATCTTGCAGCCTGGACACCAGTTCCACTGGGTCTCTGTAGGCAGTGGACTCAGAATCCTCCTGCAAGCTTTACAGGAGTGTGTCCATGAGCATCCCATAGTCTTGCTTACCCCCCAGAGCTGGGAAAGCAAAGAGCCGTATTCTGGGGTTAATTAGGGATACTCTGGTTAATGCCTTTGCAGCTGTGGATCTCTGTGAGACTTTTCTATAGTAACAACTCTGGGCTGGCTTTATAAAACCACTGCTGGAACAATTCCTTTCAATTGCTTCCATCTCCAGCCCGAGGGTCACTAAAGGGCTGGGGAGTTCCCTGCAGCCTTCCAGGCATTACAGTATTATCTGACATCCCCAGCCCAGGTCTCTGCAGGGAGAGGAGCTGGTGCACAGTCCTCTTGCCCAAAGCCAATCTCACTGTCAGTGACACTGCTGTTCCCAGCCCCATCACCCCTCTGCCCACTCGGACACGGATACCGCACGTCCTCCCCTCCCTCCACAACCCTCTCCCATCCCCAGTGACCTCCCTGGGGACAAAGCAGGAACATGAGCCCTTTTAGCTGCTGTGTTTGTATACACAGGCCCACTGCTGACACAGATCTCTTAATCCCCCTGCCTGTGTCCCACGGGCCGTGCTTGTACAGTGGTGGCCATGGCTGGGTGCTGGCACTGCACTTTACTGAAGCCCTTTTACCTCTGACTCACTGATCAGCTGCTGACAGGGTGTTATCAGGAGGCTGTGGTGGGTGCAGTGGCAATGCCAGCACCCTGGCCAAGGGGACTACCCCCAGCTTGACTTGGTGGCACCAGGCCATGCTGCTGGGGGATGAGGAGGACTGGTGTACATTGCTCTATGCTATGGCATTGCTTTGCTTCCAATTTGTCATCTCTCCCACTTCATGGGCTTCAGCTCGGAGGTGGAGGTGGCTCAGCTCACGATTCAGCAGGCTGATGTTTCCTTTGCACCAGCAAAATATTTGGGAAAGCAAACACAAAGCTGGCAAGGCTGAGTGGGAGTTACAGCCAGAGGGCCTGGCTCGAGGTAGAGCTCAAGTGGAGAGGAAGGGATGCTCAGAGAATGGAGCCATGTCCCCTCGTGCACCCTGAGTGCTGGGTACATGGGAGAGCAGTGCTGGCTGCTGAGGGAGTATCTCTGCAAGATGGAGCTCTCTCCAAGTGACAACATGGGGAGGAAAGCCAGGAAAACCACCTCAGCACTGAAACCTCCTTGCAATGTGAGTAGGGATGTGAGTAGAAACATGTGCAGTGGAGGAAGAACCTCGTGACACCGGGAGCACAACAGGCCCACGCAGCACATCCCACAGTTAAAGGGAGCTCACTTAGTTGTGCCTGGGGGTCAGGCAGGGGCAGGCAGGGAGCTGCCCCTGCTTCAGACCCTTTGTTTACATGCAGATGCAGGTCTTGGCCAGAGAGAGACTTGCTGCCCCTCCCGGGGTCCTTTGTCACCCACAATGCGATGGCTGGTGCTGGGAGCTGGCAAACAGACTGGGATAGGCGGGGGTCAAGTGTGTGCTGACCCTCCACCGTGGATCATGGGAGGAGACCCAGAATCCATGCAGGATAGATGGCCAGGCAACTTGGCTCTGCCATTCCAGACTGGCTCTTCATGGGGCTCTTGCCTGGTTCCTCCTCCTTTGGTACCCTCAGGATGCCCATCAGAGCCCAGGCTGCTGGCTACTTGTGCCTGGCACCGGGGTCAATGTCGCTGCAAAAGTGGGAAGGAAAGCACTGTGGTAGGATGCCCGGTGCTCTCAAAAGCTGAAGGGCAGAAATCTGAACTGTTGCACACAAAATAACAAGAAGCTTCTAACTTCTCACAGCTTCCCAGTTCCCCAGCTGCCAAAGGAGGAGAACAGCACCCATTGGATCTGCACATGTTGGTGCAACACACAGATCCCAGTGTGCTGCCTGCCAGAGAAACACCCAGCAGCGATGTCACTGTACTGTGGGTCAGGGTAGGATTTGAATGGCAAAGCCTAGGGCTTTGCTTTGACTGCAGAGGGGTAAAACAATATTTAAATAACTGCAAGCCACTATAAGGAACAGGAGTGCCATGGGAAAAGAGAGAATTTGTGGCCATTTGTGGCTGATGGTTTTATCACGAACACAGAACCTGCAAAGGGAGCAAACAAAGCTGCTGGGAGCTGTCTCTGATTTAGTATTTCATAACTTTGCTGGTTGACTCAAAGCCTTTTGGCTGTTAATTATCCTTAGGTGCTTAGAGGAAAATATCCCAGCAATTCCACCCATCAATCTTATTGATTCTCACCTTGAGTCTTTGGGAGCTTTTAGGGCACCTGTACAAGCTGCCACTGCTTGAATTAATTGAGCACTGCAGAGCAGCCACTGGCTGGTGGCTCCCTGCACATCAGGCATGAGGCAGAAAGACATATGTCCCTGGCCAGTGCCGGTGCAAGGAGCTGATGGCAGAGAAACACAGACAACAGGGAATCACAGCACATTGCCAGCATGCTTTTTGTGTCTGTGGGAATGGCACATCCCTGAGCGGGCTGAGTCAGGGACCTCCAGCACTGCTGTGGGCAGCTGGGACTAGGGAAGGATGCAGGATGTTTCACCTGAAGCACAGAGAGCTTAAGGCATCTTAAACAAGGGTTCTGAAGCTCTTCTACCTCATTTGTCAATGTAGAAGTGTCTTAAATATTTCTGCTGAAATTCCTAATGGTGGAGGTGTGGCCTGGAGGGTAAATATCCTTCAGAGAAAACATCAGACTCAGTAGGAAACTTATGTCATGTTGTCATGATCTCCTAGTAACTGAAATGGTTTAGGGTACATATGAAACCTTGGGCTAATATATCTCCAAAATATACAAGGTGAGAAATTGTGGTCTAGAGGAACTATTGCTTTCTAAAGCCAATGTCATCAATTACTAGGGAATAGGAGTGGTTTTTGAATTTTTTTCAAGCAGTTAAGATTGGTTTGGGGGGAGTCCTACAAGAACTGTGGCATTTGGAGGTAAAACTTGTGGTGACAAAAGCAGTTATGTATCATTAGATAACACCCCCCCCTTCCAATCCATTTGTTAAAAACATGCAAAAACTGTATAGCAGACTCTGGACTTGTAATTACAGGATATTTGCTCTTACTTAAATGTGACTTCTTGACACCAGGAAAATCCACATGGCCCACTCTTGACACAAACCCATCTGCAGCACCACTTCCCAGCATGCAGAAAATGGGTGGAAGTAGCGAGGGGCCACGGGATCTGCAGAGCTGATGGGAGCTGGTTCCCAACCCATGAGTGCCACGAGCAGCATGATGCCTCTGGCAGGGCTGCAGCATCAAACCACTGAGCCCGAGCCCCTGGGCCTGGTGTCCTGCTAAGTGAAAGCACTTTTTAATGGGGATGTAATGGAACTCGTTAGTGTCCGCTGTTTTATTTTGCAGGTTGAAAATTACTTCTAGTGTGAATGCGTTCACTTTTCATGCTGATCATTCATATGCTTTGCTAGGAGGGTCTGAACGAATTCACCTCAGGGCCAGGGAGTATCTTTCATCCCTCTGGATCACAGATAGGAAGAGCCTACAGGACCATCCATGAGCACTTGGTTTGTTCTCCTCCCTTTGGCCTATCCATGGCAGAAGCAGAGAGTTTGCTGCCCTGACTGCATGTTGTGCTTTAGTGCTTGGCCCCTCTCTCCAGAGTAGGTGTGGGAGCTCTGGGATTGAAAACACAGAGCAAGGGGAGGTTAAAATCTTGGCTAAAGAAGGGGTTGTTGAAGGTCTCTCCAGCAGAAATCTGCAGGAATGGGCACTTTCTTCTGGTTCTGAGCTAAAGCAGGTTGAAATGCGGGTACTTGGGGCAGCAGAATAAAAAGTTTAGGTGTTTCATTTTAAAAGTACTCGAGTCCTTTGTGATGGCTACAATGTGCTGCTAATAGATGTCTGCTGGAGTTGGGAGGCACCTGCCATGGCAAGATGACTGGGACTTGCTGGCAGCCTGCCCTTGGCCCCACTCACAACTGGGGCTGCAAACTCTGGCTGATATTTGGGCTTCCACTGCTTTGTGTGAAAGAGTCTGACCCAGTCTGAAAATGTTAGGTCAGATTTTCCTGATGAGGAACTTTAGAACAAGCTGAGTATTTTTCAATGGGAAACTGTCAGGTTTTCTGAAATTGGAAATTCCCATTTCTATCTTAGGATTGTAACTAGTGGTCCAAAGTCCCGGGAATGGGTCTGCACCATCATGCCACTCTCTTCTCAAAGAGAAGATATTCCTCTTGTAGAAATGAGCGCTGGGTGTCCTTTGAAAAGCTTTTTCTCTGTGGGTGCCAGAGGTAGTTTAATGCAGTTTGAGGCAGTTTCCTGCAGTCTGATGGTCACATTTGCAACTGCTTTGGGAGCAGGACTATGACACTGCTTGGGGGCAGCCGGGTTTGCTGGGGGGTGGCACTGCAGGGCTGCTGCAGGAAAATCAGCCCAACCTTACATGCATCCCTGTCCCCAGCAATGTTTCTGCCTGGCAGGGTTCACAGAGCAGTAACAACTGCAGAAATAAGTCAAAGCATATGACTCAGGATAGGAAGCTTGGACTTTTCCTTGGCAAAATCCTCTTTCTCTTTCGCAAAGCGTTAAAGGTGTCTGAGCCTTAATATTCTGCCATCCAAGTGTAAAGCTTGGGCATCTCACCAGGGAACAGCGTGACCAGCACTGGCTGGCAGCAAACAAGCTGGTCTGGAGGTGCTGGGGAGAGAAGATTCCCCTGGGAAGCACACTGCCACTCTAAGCTCACTGCAAGGCCAGTACAGTCCCTGGATGCAGGGAAAGAGATGTGATCAAGAGTGTGCTGCAGCTGCTGATCTGCATTGGGGACCAAACTAGAGAAAAGTAGAACTGTAGAAAACACAGAGGTGACCTCCTGTCCCTAGCACTGGATAAAATGAGGCAAATGGAACCTGAGGAAGGGGCTGAACAGGATAGTGAATCTAAGGGGTGTATCAGTGACATCCACTGCTTTGTGCTCCCCACCACACACACCCCTCACTCCAGGCTGAACTAAAGCTGTTCCCAAAGGAAAAGTCAGGACCTGAGGTAGCCAGACCAGCAGAAGTAAAGCTGGGGATATTCTGGCCAAGTGAGACCCAGAGACACTTGGAGGCATTCACAGCCACCATCAAAGCATCTTTAAACCTCCAGGCCAGTGCCACAGCAGCTGGGCATCTGTGATAAATATGCAAGCCACGCTTCAGTCAGGGAGAAATAAATAAGCTGTTGTACACAGAGCAAGGGAGGTGGGGAGCTCCTGCCCAAATCACTACTCAGCAGAGGAGTCTCCCTGGAGACTGCTTCCTTGGAGCCTGCAGAGGGCCAGCACAGGGCTGGGAGGCAGCACCCGGAGCTGTTTGATGTGGTCTGGGCAGGGACAGGGTCACATCTGGGGTGAATGATGAGGTGGAGAAGCAGGCTTGGGGATTGCAGTCGGGTGCTTTCCTTGAATTTAATAAAAACAGAGGTGGATTACTTCCCAGTGAATTGTGCTGCAGAAACACAGAGACTCCTTGGCTCCTCCTCAGCAAGTCCCTGGAGCCAAAGGAGCAGAATATCCAAGTGCTGTGGATGCTGGGCAGAGCAGGGGCAGATGGGTCCAGCAGAGGTGAGGACACCAGGGGAGGAGTGGGGCACATGGAGATTGCTAGGCCAGTGTGTTTACACCAACAAGCTGGAGGTGGTGCCCACTGAGGTGCATCCTGAGTGGTGCATCCTTCCCTTCATGTGAAGGATGGGTGCCCAAGAGCTGACCTGCCGTGGTGATGTTCCCTACGGCTGATGCAGGAATGTTGCACAGACACTTCCCTCTTTGCCCCTCACCCGTGTGTTTGTTTTCTAACATGGAAAACCCTGCTGGGGTTTGGCCTGGCTGGGCACCACGCGGGCACTGAGCAGCTCTGGAGCCAGCTTGGCTCTCAGCCACCCCGGGCTCCTTCCCGCTCACGTGGCAGGCAGAGCAGCGTCCCAAAAGGACGAAGTGGCAGGAACGCTGTGCCCTGGGTGGAGGACAGGACAGGAACACCACTGGGCTGAAGGTCCCTTTGGCTGCAGCCACATTCCTCACCCAGTGACAGGCTGCACCCTCACTCAGGGACCCGCTCCTTGAGAGGGTGAAGGTGGGAGCCTGGCTGGGAGTTGTGCAGCTCCCAAGTCATGGTTGTGAGGAGCATGGGGACCCCTGGCACATCAGGAGCTGGGCTATACAGAGCACATTTATACAGAGCACACTGCTCTTTGCTTATTGCAGCTCAGGCATCAGAGCATCCCCAGGGGGTATCACACCAGGCAGACAGGCCAGTGTCTGGCTGCACTGAAGTTATATTTAAATTCCCTTCTGGAATTTTTCTGGCCAAATTCTTGAACGTATTTGGGAGGTGGCACATGCTGGTGACCCCCAAGGCTGTGGCACATGCTGGTGTTCTCCAAGCCAAGGGGTTGGGTACCAAGGGATGCAGAGAGCCAAGATGGTTTTAGTGGAGCATCCCCGAGAGCCTGGGAACCCCTCTGTGGATCCACCAGACCCTTGACACTGTTGTCCTTCCAAACATTCTGAGTTCTTATTTGTTTCCCGCTTTCTCCTTTCCTTCTAACAGGAAAATCATCTTTTAACCCTGCTCCACACACCAGCAGCCACATCTTCAGTGCCTCGTCATGCCGACGCGTCTCCTGCAGGGATTGCACAGATGTGTCCGTGGGGCTGCAGGACATTCCAAAACTCCAGATATGCAAATATTTTGATTTCCTCACACCTGGCGGCTCTGTCGAAGCCGGTGGAGCCCCCGGAGTCCCCGAGCCGGCTGGAGCATCCCTGGCTCGAGGTGCGCCTCTCCCAGCGTGTGGAGGGGCTGGGAAAGCGCCCGGATAGTGGGGAAGGGGCAGGAATGGTGGGGAAGGGGCTGGGATGGTGGGGAAGAGACCGGGATAGCAAGGAAGGGATCGGGATGGTGGGGAAGGGGCTGGGATGGCAGGGAAGGCACCGGGATGGTGAGGAAGGGACTGGGATAGCAGGGAAGGGATCGGGATGG